>SJYA01003202.1:1596308-1837682 GCA_006410615.1 Neotragus moschatus
CCGCAGCCGCCTGCGCTTAGTGAGCCGGCTCCGCAGCCGCCTGCGCTTAGTGACCAGACAAAGTTTAGAGATGGGAGAGGCAGCCCCCTCAGTCAAATATGACTGAACTGTAAGGCTCTACTTGGTAGCCAAAACACAAAAATTACTTGGATTTTTGAAACTAGATATGAACTACACATTATTTAATAAATTACTTCCCAAAACTTCAGAAGTTAGTTTTAGAAGAGAATGTGGTCTCTGTATATTTTTAAAAAACTATTTTTCTTATACTTTTTTCTCTATAGAATTATAGAAAAGTTCTTCAAATGTACTCTTAAAAGAGATTTTATTTTTCTTGGGAGTACCATGATAAAAGAGTTTTTTTAATCTTAAAAAGCTGTATAATGTCATTTTTCAAAACAAAATTTTTGTGATGTCCCCATGTCAGTAATATAGGTAGATTTTATTTAATATGAATAATACCATATAATATAAAGCAATGTTTTAAATTCGTGAGTGCTTAGGACATCGATTTCTGATATAAAAACAAAACAAACAAACCAAAAAGACATACAACGAAGAAATTAGACTCTTCTCAAAACCTGTAGAGTATTTGTATAAGATTTAAAACAGACATATGCTTTTAAAGTCAAGAACTTTCAAACACAACAGTTAATCCACATAATAATTCAACAAGCAAGATAGGTTCAAAGTTCTAACAGATACCATATGCAACCTGTAATAAAACCCAAGTTAAGATATTTTCAAGCAACAGGATAATTTTATTTTCCATTTTAAATGGAAATGGGCTATTTTTAGTTAATGGGCTATGATACAGCACTATAAAATGCTATAATTATTGTATAATAAAACTCTAGTACAGATAAGATGTTTTACTATTAGTTAGGAAGCCATGATTTGGGGAACAATATTGCAAAAATATTTTTCTACATTTACTATAGAAGATATAGTAATGGATCTACCATACCATAATGAATTTACCATTAATTGTAAAATGTCATGAAGTCTAGTGACTGTTAAAAATAAATCTAGCTAAGAAAGTAGATGAAACAGCAGGAGGTTATATTTAGCCAAGAAAATGTGTGAGTTCCAAACCATCTTCTATTATATTGCATACCTGCTATATGTAAAGCTTTATGTCAGTCATAAAGGGGATATGCATTTGGAAGATGTTACACTATTGCAATATGAATTACCAAAAAAACTAGTACTCAGTGAAAGATCAGAGATGTATCTAAAATAGTTCATATTTTAAATCGGAAGGAAACAATTAAATAATGTATAAATAGTACTGTCAGGATATTTTTCGTTTCCAAAATAGAGAATCAAAACCTTTGTTCTGATCATCAGAACAATGGAGGACTAGATAAATCATTCAGACTAGGAATGTCAGAAAAGTTTTAAAATGGAATTAACGTGCAGATAAAATTAGATGTTAGCTGACTAAAACAAGAAGTATATTTATTGTTTTTTTGCTAGGAGCTTTTGAGACAAAGAAACAAGTGTCTGACTACTGAATTCAGAGAAGTTGGGAACTTAAATGGCATTATTAAAGGGAAATATCATTTTCTATTTTTGGCTTCTCAAGTTTAGAGTTGGTTTACTCTAAGGATTTATTTTAAGTATTTCTTACCTTAATCACATAAGATATTCTGTAAATTTAAAGACAGAAAACTGGCAACCCCCCACCAGCAGTATTTCAATATTACAACAGAGTCTTTTATTAGAACCTCAGTACTCCTAATTCATTCATCTGCTAGACAGAACTTCCTGGCTAACAGTCCACTGTGATGACATAATTTCTGACAAAGGCATTCTCAGTAAAATGGAGACTACCAGGAGTAATCATTACAGTTTTAGTTTAAATATTTTCTCAAGCTATTTGTAATCCATGGAATAAAAGCAACACTTCACTAGAACATTCACATTATATTATATTACCCTGAAGTAACAACTTCACAGAGGAAAAGATACAACAAACAAAGCTCTTGCAGATTTCACGTTTGTTAGGGACAATTTTGCTTATACTCCTCCCTGGCATAGAATGTTTAAACTGTATATAGCAGGGATAAGGCAAGTAGAATAATCTGGCACTAGAGTGAGATGGAATAAATTATACTGAATATAAAACCATAACTGAAGTTTTAAGAAAAATAAAGCATCCTTGAATAGAAATCTCTTCATTATTAGAATTATACAAAATCTAATGGGGTTCATGTACATTTTAAAAAACTACAATCTTTTTACACGCATGCATCACTTTTTTTTCAATAGCAACAATACTACATGTGTTAGGTAAGAAATGAGTCAAATCAACAACAAATTAGACATGCTACTATCTGAAATTTCACAACTATAGAATAGCAGACTCATAAACACAACAAATGAAATAAGCTCCATCCCTCCCATTTGCAACAATCAAAATGAGCTTGTGTATATGTGCATATTAGAATTACAAAGTTTATGTCAAAAGGACCTTTTGGTACACAGGTATCAGAAAGCTTTTTTTCCATTAAAAAACAAAAATAAAAACCCTGCTTTATCTGGGAGGAGAATATTCAAAAAGCACTTAATACCAGGTGTTCTTTCACAGTATTTTCCCCTTGGGGTAGAAGAACAGTTAGATAGCCAGAGAAACAGATTCCAAACCCAAATCTCTTCCCACTCCAGTACTCTTGCCTGGAAAATTCCATGGACTGATGAGCCTGGTAGGCTACAGTCCATGGGGTCACAAAGAGTCGGACACGACTGAGCGACTTCACTTTCAACACATGGAAACTAAGCTAGGTAAAAAACAAATCTCCCTTATTTTAGCATTGAAAATGGTTGACTCTTGGGTATAGAGGGCTGATTTTTTGTACTAGTATTTTCCAGATAGTGTCGTGCTGAACCCTAGTGTCTCCTGATACGTAAAAACATGTTCTATGAAAAAAGGATTTTGTTTCACAGTAAAGAAATCTGTTCAATTTTTGTCTATCCTTACATTTATTTTCCCAGCAACTTGGAAATGAAACTCTTCTTTCATTTAGGAAAAATTGCTTTTCACTATATGTTAAGGTAGGGTATATATGTATGTGTTTAAAGGAAAAAATCTTTTAATCAAGTTTCCTTTATCATTTCTTGATCTTTCCCATGTTAAATCCTAACTAATCTAAAGAATTCTATGGTTAGGGAAGAACCACCAGGTGGTCTATAGGCTGGTCCCAGAAGAAAGGTAGATGAGTATTTCAGAAAGAAATATGAAGAAAAAAAAAGCTATTTAGTTAATTGCTTTGGGAACTGATAGTACAGGTGTGGTAAATGGAACAGCCTGTACCAATCTGAAGCTAGATGACCTTATTAGATGTACAGTACAAAAAAATTTAAACACCAAGCTGATGATATACATTTCTCTTTTTGAATAGGTCTCAATGTACTCACTCCTGAATGATAGAAAAGAGCACAAACTTAAAAACTGGGATGTGGTTGAAACATGAGGAATCTGAGGGATAAATCATAAACTAAAAATTATTGGTCATCATTTTAAAAAATTATGAGAATTCTGTATTGAAATGTTTACAAACAACATTTACTCCCAGTTTTATAGCCAAGAAGATGTGACATACCCCTGATATTTTTCAAGCCAGTTTGAAAGAGGTCTTAAGCTGATCAAAAGAAAAGTTACTAAATAAACAATCTGTTTGTTTTTCTGGGAAAATAATGATCTGGGCCAGTGTTTCAAATATCAGTCCATAAATTCAACAGATATTTACTGGCTATGTGCTAACTACTGTTTAAAGGACCACAAAACATTGCCACACTTCTCATCACAAAGGCTTTTTATTCCTCAAAAATATCAAGCATGCTGTACTGTCCATTCTATCTGCCTGGAACATTCAGATATATACATGATCTTCCCCTCAAATAATTTCTGTCTCAACTAAACATCCTCTCCTTAAAGAGATCATCCAGGAATATCATGTTTAAAAGAGAACACTACCAATCCCTACCTGTCAAGTGCTAATCAATTTCCCTAATTTATTCTTTTATAAAATACTTACTGTCATGTGACTTCAATAAACTCTTATTACCACCTGATATACATACCTATAAAAATATATGCTATATTTGTTGAGCCCTACCCTCTTCCCCTGCCTCTCTAGAATGAAATATTACTGAAAGCAAAAAATTTTATATATATACGTATATACAAATATATACATGGTATCTATCATACAGTATGGACTCATTTAACATTTGTTGAAAGTGTAAATATTGTTAGGATAACAAAAGTACATTAAATGGAACTGATGAAGGAAGTGATGATTGAGACAAAATCTGATGGAACCATAGAGTTAATCAGGTAATGGAAGGTAAGAATATAAGAATTGTTTCATCAGGAAAGAATAAAACCTGAAAGAAGTCCAGTGTGTCTGAAACTCAGAACACTGTCTGAAAACAGGCAAGAGAGCTAGGTAGAAATCAGTCAAAGAAAAGCCTCTTTTGGATGTCAAAAAGATTTTTAAATTCAATTCTTGGTTAAAGAGATTTGCAGCTAAAATTAAAAATAAATTAAAAAAAACCTTGGGTAAAAAAGAGATTTGCTTAGAAGAAGAGGTAGATAAAAGTTTTGTGCATCTTCAAGTCATGCCACTGCAATGCAAAATAATAGAAATCATTTCAGAAATATTCCTTTAATTTAGACTAACCAACATTTTTTAAAAAAGATGTGTATAAGAGACAGCATAAACACAACAAATGAAATAAGCTCCATCCCTCCCATTTGCAACAATCAAAATGAGCTTGTGTATATGTGCATATTAGAATTACAAAGTTTATGTCAAAAGGACCTTTTGGTACACAGGTATCAGAAAGCTTTTTTTCCATTAAAAAACAAAAATAAAAACCCTGCTTTATCTGGGAGGAGAATATTCAAAAAGCACTTAANTATGAATAATGAAATCAAACCTGAAGCTTCTGATCATGATATTCAAATTAACAAATCACTTTATTTCTTGTAAAAATGAGAATGTCAACTCTCTGAAGTGTTCCTGATCAGCCAAGAAATAGATTTTATCTACTCAATATAACTCAACCATAAGTCCAAGAGTTAACTACATTTTCTAAATTATGAGCTTCCTTTGTATACAGTTCTACTTCAATGAAGTATAAAGAAGTTTTTTTTTTTAATACAAAAACACTACTTAAAAAATACGTTATTTAACAACTCTTTGATTTTCTTTTTGTTGGGATTCAACTTCTCTCCTTGGTATACCTTTAATTTTGGAATAAACCTGTATAAAATTTAACATAAAGTCTGAAAACTATAATAAAAACATCTTCATAGCAATGGCAATGGCAACCCATGCCAGTATTCTTGCCTAGAAAATCCCATGGACAGAGAAGCCTGGTAGGCTGCAGTGCATGGGGTCGTGAAGAGTCGGACAGGACTAAGCGACTTCACTTTCACGCATCGGAGAAGGAAATGGCAACCCACTCCAGTGTTCTTGCCTGGAGAGTCCCAGGGACGGGGGAATCTGGTGCGCTGCCGTCTATGGGGTCGCACAGGGTGGGACACAACTGAAGCAACTTAGCAGCAGCAGCATAACAATATTTGCCAAGTGTTTCCTGTGGGACACACAATATTCTAACAACCTACACATAATTATTTTATCCTTATGAGATATGTATTATTTTGAAGTGAAGAATATGAGGTTTAGAAGTTAACTTGCCCAAGAGAACACAGTTAGTAAGCAGTGATACTTGGATTTATATCCTGATAGTTTAACTTCAAGGCATATTTTCTCAACCAAAATAATATATTCTTACCTTAGCATGAAGTTCTTATTAAGTGTCTATTATTTTTATACATATTTTCAAGTTAAAAAATGGAAAACATAAAGAATGTCTCTACAAATGAATATGATGTTTCATATACTGATAGCAATACTTTAAAACTTTTCCAAGTTACTTGAGATACACTCTAGGGGTGGTTTCTTTCCAATAATCAAGTATACTAACAAAACAAATCGAATCAAGTAATGTAACTGAAACTCTGCTACTGACAGACACCATGAAAACAACTATGTTTTTTGCCACACTGCCTGATATGTGGGAACTTGGTTTCCCAACTAGGTATCCAGGGATTCAAATTTGCATCTATTGCAGTGGAAGTGCAGAGTCTTAACCAATGGACCACCATGGAACTGTCCAAAACAACAACTCAATAAATGATCTTTCAAACGGAGGAAGAATAAAGAAATAGCACCAATGATTCCTGATATGTACAAATGAAGTAAAAAGATTTTAATTTATTCAATGCAATAAGACCATTCCTTAAGACTCAGGTGGTCTTCAACATTTCTTACTTCTGATGTATTCAAGAGAGGTCCATTCACTGCAAAGGTTAAGGAATGAACACAGGCAACTACTAGCTATGAGAAAATTTTAAGATATTAATACAGCTCTAATTTTGAAACAAACTTGCCTCATTGAAAAACAAAAGGTTGAAATATAAATATGTTTCATACATACATACACATATATATCATTTTGCTTTTAGCAATTACTAAATAATTTTGACCTCCAATTCCTGTCATTGTTCTCCAGATTCATTATGGCTTCTATTACAAATATCCATAAGCTTAAAATAAACAACTATTTTAAAACAAAATAGTTTATTAGTCCTTTAAAATTGTTAATTAAAATACTGTTACTGAATTACAAGTTTATAAATTGTTGCTTTTTATGAAATCTATCAATGAAATCTTTTTTTAGAGAGTTTTATATGTTGGAAAAGGGAGAGAAATGAGAAGGAAAGGAAATAACTATAAAATGATGAAGTAATTTTTAAAAGCAAAATCACTGAAAGGACACTAATAATTTCAAGTGAAATGCTATATAAAAGCTTTTAATTGCCTTAAATTTGTGAAAAACTACCCAGGAGATCAACAAATTCACATCAATGAGCTGCATTATACTAATAAGAGACCCTTGGCCTCTAGCCAGAGAGAACAAACAAAATGAACCATTCTCACATGGCTGCAAATTATCCAAAAGGAAGAGAAAGAGACAGAGTCAAAGTAACATGTTTGTATGGTGGGAAAAAGATCAAATATTGATCAGTCCAACCTGAGGTAATTAAAACCACAGTCAAGGAGATGGGGTGCATGTTCTTAGTCCTATAGAAATGCATCTTAAATGCTGAACAAATTAGCTATTCACTATTTGGATTCTTGCTTTAAAAAAAATTCATAAAACATCTGGATGGTACCAGGTGTTCAAACTTTTAAAAATTAGTAACTTCTTGACCCTGTAAGAAATTATCTCGTTTTGTGTGATTTTCAGAAACATTTATAAAATTTGATTTTTAGTTAAACTTATCTCTGTTAGCATGAAACTAATCACCTACCCATATGTTGAACTATGGTTTGCACAAAAATAAAAATAACTGCAATATGAAGACAATTTAAAAATCAGTGCATCTATCCGATAAAGTATATTTATACACCTATAAAGCATAAAGCTTACGTAACTTTTTCTAAATTCTATTATAGTAAAAACCTACACACTTATCACTATCACCAATGTAAACTTCAGAGGTTATAGTAACCAAAAACAAGTTGAGAAAAATTCCTAATAAGTCTATGGCAAGAGACAAACCAGAAATGTGTCCACTGCTTGTTCAAAATAAATTCTTTTAATTTAAGAGCAATTCTAATCATAATTAAGTGTATCTGGTATATTCAAACATGTATTTTAAAAACTTGTAGCTAGTCATAAGATAAACTAGAGTTAACACGAAAATGGTCACCCAGAATCAGCTGGCCCAGAAACAGTGTTCTTAAAAACCTCTGGAAAGAATTATTATTACTATTCTGCAGCAAAATCAAGCTCTCATTTATAAATTTCCCAAAATACATCTGAAGTATTTTATTTCTATATCTATTTATAAATTCATGATTTTACAGGGTTGAAATAAAAATAGAGGTTATATGCCTAATCTCATTTCTTCCTACCACATTCATGTGTGTTGATCAATTAACTACAGACCGACTTCAAACACTGTTTTAGAAACAGCAAATCATTAACAGCTATAAAGAAAGCAGCACCACAAAGCTTTATAACATAAATTCAGTACTTTACAGGCTGTCAATAAGTAGAATGAACGACTAGCTCCACATTTCAGCTAATGATATAACCAAATACAGATAAAATTATAGGTTAATCTGAAACTTTTAAATTCATTTATCTAAAATATATCTTTCATATTTTGTCAACCAAGTCCATTTCCTTAGTTACAAATTTACTAAAACAAATAGTATTAATTCAAGTTAAGGTGTAGTTTTCTTTTAATTGTGCATAATTATACATAGCTTAATTTTTGTGAAACATAACATGTCTATACTCTGAATTATAGCTGATACCATTAACAAGCAAAACAGTCGATTGAGACGTTTAATCAATGTACTGGTTCTGATCAAGTACTTTCAAGTTCCTTTCCCAACAATGCCACTTACAGGAATAAGGAAGCAAATAATCTCTAAAATAATTCACTTTTTATACATTGAGTTATATTATTATTCTTTAAAGAATACAATATTTAGTTTTCTTTTTACTTCCATTCTTCTTGGCATTTACTCCTTCATTTTAGGATGGCTTGATCAATCATTTATTTCTTCATAAAATGAGAAATAATTACATCCATTTGTGTTAAATTTGTGATATCTAGTATAGATGGAATGAAAAACTAAAACAGTCACTTCAGTAGCTTTGCTATATATTAGGCCCCCACTCTCACCTTTTTTTCTGAATTGGTAGAGAAAACGGATCAGATCATTTGTCAAGAAAGAACTGCGTATCTAGATGTCACCTCAGAAAAACAGGTTGCATTTCTAAATTTTTGGTCACATTTCAACAAATAGAAATTACACTCATTTTACATCATAAGCATTTTTTGCATGTATCTATGATCATGTGATAAAAGCTACCAGTATTTGCCAAGGAAGAACACAGGTAGCAAATTATTCCACTGGAACAGTGCTTTTATTGTCTCTTTGGGAAAAGGTGGAAAAGTAAATATACTGTTTTGCATTTTGTTACCTAGTTTTCAGACAACTTTACTGTTGTCTGAATATTTCAAATTCTAGCAATATTTCAAATTCTAGCAATAAAATCACTAAAAAGCCATCAGAGTAAGATATTCTTTGATCCCTACTGTTTTCCACAAGAGACTCTCTATAATATTCAGTTGACTAGATATTATAAAATAAGGATAAATTCAAAAGAAAATCATTAAATAAATGGAATTAGTATTTTACTTTTTCCATAAGATCCCAGTAAAAAATAAATTTAATTACAAAAATAGCAGTGGAGCTGTATTTCTTAAAAATTTTTAAAACACAAAAAAATGAAAAGATGCCCAACTGTTTTTTCCTTTGATATTTTTCTGATACTTGGTTAGAAGTGAGAACAAAATGGGAAATAAAACAGTTTCTAGGTACTAACAGATAACTTTCTGCCTCTTAATGAGGGTGAAAGAGGAAAGTGAAAAATCTGGCTTAAAACTCAACATTAAAAAAACTATGATCATAGCATCCAGTATCATCACTTATGGCAAACAGATGAGGAAAAAGTCGAAAGAGTGACAGATTTCATTTTCTTGGGCTCCAAAATCACTGTGGATGGTAACTGCAGCCATGAAATTAAGAGGACTGCTCCTTGGAAGAAAAGCTATGACCAACCTAGACAACGTATTAAAAAGCAAGGACATCACTTTGCTGACAAAAGTCTGTCTAGTCAAAGCTATGGCTTTTCCATTAGTCATGTATGGATGTCAGAGTTGGATCATTAAGAAGGCTGAGTGATGAAGAATTGATGCTTTCGAACTATAGTGCTGGAGAAGACTCTTGCAAGTACCTTGGACTGCAAAGAGATCAAATTAGTCAATCCCAAAGGAAATCAACTTGAATATTATACTGGAAAGACTGACGCTGAAGCTAAAGCTCAATACTTCGGCCACCTGATGCAAAGAGCCAACTCATTGGCAAAGACCCTGATGCTGGGAAAGACTGAGGACAGGAAAAGAAAGGGGTGACAGAGGATGGGGTGGTTGGATGGCATCAGTGAGGCAGTGGACATGAGTCTGAGTAAACTCCAGAAGATAATGAAGGACAGGGAAGCCTGGTGCTCTGCAGTCCATGGGGTTGCAAAGAGTCAGATATGACTTGATAATGGAACAGTAGATGACTGATCTGTTCTAAGAAAGTAAAGAAAGTAAAAGTCACTCAATTGTGTCCAACTTTTTGTGACCCCATGGACTTTGGCCCACTAGGCTCCTCTGTCCATGGAATCCTTCAAGGAAGAATACCAAAGTGGGTTGCTATTCCCTTCTCCAGATGAACTTTCTGGCCTAGGGATCAAACCCAGGTCTCCTGCACTGCAGGTGAATTTCTCACCATCTGAGCCACCAGAGAAGCTCTATAGGAAGGTAAAAAGATAACAGTTAATTAATCTTTAAACTTTAGGGGAGGTTTAAAGGTAGCCTGGTGGTTATGATTATAGACTTCTACTCTTTTGGCCTGAGTACAATTCGTGGTCAAAAGCAGAGGGATGTAGCAAAAATAGAAAACTTTAAGCCATCTATACAATAAATCTTTAATCCCCACACAATAGTTTTCCTTTATATTCAACTGCTTTATCTCATTACACAGAAAAGCATTGAAAGATATCAACCAGAGAAACTTTATAATGCTTTAAAGACAAAACAAACTTTAAATATATAAAAGCAGAAACACTGAGACTACGTTTATTACTTCTTATTCAATTATATTATATACTTTAAACATAAAAAAGTCCACATAATACACAAAAATAAAGAGGGAATACCTTGAACTTGCTATTTCTTTCACCAAAATTTATCCTCTATGATGGTTTTTTTTTTTATGATGGTTTTTTTAATGAGATCAACTTGGCTAGGCTACAGACTCCAGTTTTTCATTCAAACGTTAATCTAGATGTTGCTGTGAAAGTATTTTTCCGATGTAATCAAAACTCCTAATCAGTTGACATCTCATAAGGATATATTCTGGATTATCTGGAAGGGCTGGACTGCATCAGTTGAAAGACCTCAAAAACATGGTCAAATGTTTCCTGCACAGAATAAATTCTACCTATGCAAGATAGCCTCAGCCCATGTGCATGTAGTTCTAGCCTGGGAGTGATCATTCTGGCTGCTTGTCCTGTGGTGTTGCCTGTCCTGTGCCTAGCCAGTTTCTACAAGGATAAAGGTAAATTCCTTGAAATCTCTCTCTTGATCTCTCTGTATGCATGTGTATCGAATGTATCTATTGGTTCTGTTCCTCTGGTTGAACCCAGTCTGATGAAAATCTCATTCCAAATCACACATTACACTCATACATTTTCAAAGAATGCGTGTCTCTGCTTTTTAACTGGAAAAATGGGCATTTGATGAGTTAAAGGAAACCAGTATACATTATTGTAAATGAGTATATAAAATACACAAGTCTGAATTGCGGTGAATGTGCCTAACAATTCTTGGCTTAAACATCAACTTTCAACTAAAGGGGCCTAATCATAGAGAAAAACTGAAGAGGAGTTCTAAATTGTCAATGAAAGCTTTTTTATTTTATGAACAGAGCACTTCACTTGGCACTGAGGTGTGTTACAAGGAAAGAGAAGACACGGTTTTAACATAAAACTTGCTTAACACCTGGGGTAGGACAAGAAGCCTAGAAAATTTATATAGAAAAGGAAGTGACATATAATGAAATTTATCATATGCCTGATAAATGCTGCCTCATTTAATGCTTATAATCTAATGAACTAAACATTACATTATCATTTCTATTTCCAGATAGGAAAGCTGAGGTTGAGTTGTCCAAGGTCATATAACTAACAGGTGACAAAATTACAATTTGAATACAGGCCTATCTAATTCTAGGAGCTCCAACTTTTTCTTCTGCACTACAGACTCTTAGAAGAAAATGATTATTAACAGCATTATGAATCATTCATTGAGCAGTTAACATGTGTTAGGCCATTTTAATAAGCACTTTTATAGATTTCTTTTTTCTTTCTTTCTTTCTTCTTTGGAGGCCATGCTGGCTTGAGGGATTGTATTTTCCTGACATGATCTGGGCTTTAGTCAGTAAGTGTGAAGTCCTAAACACTGGACTGCCAGGCAATTCCCATGTATTTATTAACTTTTGACAACTTTTTGAGTGAAGTGTTATCATCACCTCCATTTTAAAGATGAGGGAACTAAGGCTAGAAATTGACAGAGTAGTAGGATATTAGCCAAATCTTAAAGTGCATCTTCATTCAGCATCCAAGTATTAATGAGTAGTCTATAGCCAATTTCTCCTACAATCTTCTGGCAAATAGGGAAACAGAAGGATGTTTAAATAAAGTTAGCAAATAGTATAGCTAATAGGTTAATATTCTTTATGAACATAATAACAGATGTCTGATAGAAATTATTATTATGGAAGGGTAAATTATTACTATTATGGAAGCGTAGATGATGTGAAATGCTTTCACTAAAGCATTAAGGAAACAAAAACAAAACCCCAAAGCTTTCTCAACACAAATGAGGAACATGAGGTGTTTTGAGAGTAATCATTTATACTTTTGGCTTATAAAAATCAAGGTAAAAGTGTGCTTAAAATCATTGTAGTATATAAAATAGACAAAATAATAGTTGATGAAACAGGTTTTAAAATATCTCAACGTATTTCCAAGCTCTAAAAGCAACAAGAAACTGAAGAAAAGTTGAAGCTTTTTCTTCTGTATTTCATTCATTTTACATATTTGGGAGCCACTAGCATAAATGGATAAAAATAAATGGACAATTATCTATTGTCACACTAGTATTCTTTCAAATTAGTCTTATACTACATTCCTCCTAAAAAGATTTCATGGTTCCCAAATGCTTATACTTTTAATCATGAAATATAAGGTCCTTCCAACTTTTATATTTTCTACCATACTCTATTTTTCTACCACAACCTCCTACCCATTCTTCCATATACAACCTATCTTAGCATTTCATAGTCTCTTCCAGAGGAAAGGTTAACAAGCTCTCTTTGGGAAAAAGGCTTGAGTGGCAAATGAATTTTAAGAGCTGCATAGCTCCCTCTTACAAATTCAAAATGAACATTAGCATATTAAGGAGAGGGTAAGGTTGGAAGGATTTCTGAGAAAATAACTTACAAAAAGTTTGTACAATTAGTGGCAGGATGCCCCCCCTACCCAATTTCAAATAATTAATGAGTAAGGAGATAAATTATCAATCTTAACTCAGTATAAAAGAAAAAAGAAAAAGTTAAAGCCCTTCAAAGTATGTACCATCCATTTTATGGTTCATCTGGCAGAACCTACTCCCAAATTCTTTACTGGGTTTTGCTAATCTACTATTTAAATGTAATAATAATAATAAAATGTTTATGCTGTATGCTTTAATTAATTCAAAATCACTACTGAGATAACAAAGCAAATCTTTTATGTATTTTTATTTAAACAGTTCTTTTTCAAAAAGGTAGAAGTTTTAAAAATGATAGTTCAACGACTCAACTGCAATTCCTTTGAGAGAGGAGAGCAGTTATAACTCTTTCATTTATACTTGACATTTTCCATTACCCTTTCTTAGAATTCTCAGTAAACAATTACTTGCACTCACTTTATGATTTAGGTATAAAGCTCAACAGCCACTTCCTCTAAAGAAGGAAACCAAGGTTAAGAGAGGTTAAATGCCTCAGAGCAGATCAGAGGTGGGACTAGCTATGTAACTGTGGGGTTCTCAGGAAATAATTTACTCTTTCCTTCAAGCAGGTGTAAACATACTAGGGCATGTGATATTACAGAGATTCCAAGTAGCTTCTTTTATATTTCAACCACTTTTGTTCACTCAAAGGCACTTAAAGTATGGAATAATTGTGGGCAAATACATAAAAGAATGAATATAAAAGCATGTTTAAACTTGTATATGAATTATTAGTACTACCAACAGCATCTTGCTCTTTATTATATTTAAAAAAATATAATTGCCACTTAGCTATAAACTGGAAAATTCTTCTGAGGAATGAATAATAAGAAACATGAGGTGTTACTAATGAAATTAAATATAGATACATTAATGATATTCATACTTGTTATTAAGATATTAATCACTCTATGGGGCAGCTGATTTTAATGGAACGTTTTTTCAACAGAGGCTGTGTATTTCATCTGTAATTTTCATGTGATAATAGGGAGAGAAAAAAACTTTTTTGGGGCAAGTGTGTAAAAATTTAATGTGCATACAATGAACTAATTCTTTAGAAAAATACCGAACAACACATTTACATCACTGTTTACTTTTATTTTTCAAAATGAGTAATTATGCCATTGAAGAAACTAATTCTACGAGGATATTTATTCTCAATGTCTTATTACTTCTTTTCTAATTCATATCTTTAACATTATGTGTGTTCAGTTCAGTTCAGTCGCTCAGTCGTGTCCGACTCTTTGCAACCCAATGAATCGCAGCACGCCAGGCCTCCCTGCCACCACCAACTCCCAGAGTTCACACAGACTCACGCCCATCGAGTTAGTGATGCCATCCAGCCATCTCATCCTCAGTCGTCCCCTTCTCCTCCTGCCCCGAATCCCTCCCAGCATCAGAGTCTTTTCCAATGAGTCAACTCTTCGCATGAGGTGGCCAAAGTACTGGAGTTTCAGCTTTAGCATCATTCATTCCAAATAAATCCCATATGCCCTTATAAGCAGAAGTTATGAAAATTATTATACTCTCATATGAAATGGATTTTGTGATTTCTGGTGGGAAATAAAGCAGTCAGACAAATGAACCAATACAGGAAAAATGACCTATTTTTCATGAAAAGTAATGGATCAGGATTAATGACCATCACCTCTTTCTCTTCTTGCTGAAGAAAAAGGATGTAAATCTCTTAACTCTGAATATTGAAGGAATAACTTCTTTTAAAAGCTCCGAGGTGGCGCTAGTGAATCCACCTGCCAACGCAGAAGATGCAAGAGATGTGGGTTCGGTCCCTGGGTTGGGTGGATTCCCTGGAGAAGGAAATGACAACCCACTCCAATATTCTTGCCTGGAAAATTCCATGGACACAGGAGCCTGGGGACGGAGGAGCTACAGTCCATGGGGTCACAAAGAGTCAGATACAACTGAGCACACAAACATCAGTTAACTGGAGATTTCTTTGTGGCTCAGACTGTAAACAATCTTCCTGCAATTCCCGGAGACCTAGGTTTGATCCCTGAGTAGGAAAGATCCCCCGGAGAAAGCAATGTCTATGTACTCCAGTATCCTTGCCTGGAGAATTTCACACAGGAGCCTGGCAGGCTGCAGTCCATGGGGTCACAAAGAATCAGACATGACTAAGTGATTAACACAATACAACAAAATCAGTTATATGACTGGGATGAAACAGAAGACCCATGAGTTTGTTTAACTTCCAAATATGTGTTCATCACAAAACAGACAAATATTTCCCACTAAAAGTTTAAAACCTCGGAGCCAGGATTTATCTTCAGGAAAGAGGCTTTTCTTCCTTCTCTTTCACTGCCTACCTAAAGAATGCTTTAAATTACTTATATTAAGTATTTATGAAATATTGTGGGGAATTAACCAGCTTTTGCACAGGGGGATAATTCCTGTGGTGAAATGCATTTTAAGCTCTAAACAACAAAATTACAGATACACTTTAGCTATATTGATCATTTGCTCACATTGGATAATCTGGCAAATGACTGACGAAGTGCCAAAGAGATCATATTAATTGCCTGGAGAATTAGGTCACCTGCACATGCCTGAAATGGAGAGGCAAGTGACAGATGTTCCATGAAGTTCTGATATGAATTCTTCCTCAATGGATTATCAATATTTGACTCATTCTAAGTACTGCAGTCTACGTAACCAATGGGACTACAGAGAATAAGTAAATTAACACCACCATGGTTTTGATGAATAAATATAATAATAATAATACTTTTACATTATACATTTCTTCAACGTGCCCTTCTCTAATTCTATGCCTTTAATACTACAAACAAGTATACTTCTAAGTACTAATGTTTTAGATACTTTGTTCTTAGGTGTGCCAACAGGTCTAAGTAGTCTAACATTCTGAACATCATGTTTTGTTTTACATTTTACTTTTTAAACCATAGCCTTATTGAGGTCTAACTCACAGACCAGACAATGCACACATTTAAAGTACACAATCCAGTGGTTTTAGTATAGTAACAGAGATGTACACTCATCATCACAGTCAATTTTAGAATGCTTCTGTAACCTCCAAAAAGAAAGCCTGTACCCAGGAGTCAGTCTCCATCATCCATCACTATCTCCCCATTCCCCACAGTTCCCTTCCACACCCTGCCAGGCAGCTACCAACCTAAATTCTGTCTCTTATCAAATTCTGGAATTTTCCTGTAAGTGCAATTATGCATTTGTGGCATGTTGTGAATTGCTTCTTTCACTTAGAATAAGATTTTTAAGGTCTCCGTCCATGGGGTCGCTAAGAGTCGGGCATGACTGAGTGACTTCACTTTCACTTTTCACTTTCATGCACTGGAGAAGGAAATGGCAACCCACTCCAGTATTCTTGCCTGGAGAATCCCAGGGACAGAGGAGCCTAGTGGGCTGCTGTCTATGGGGTCGCACAGAGTCGGACATGACTGAAGCGACTTAGCAGCAGCATGTTGTACCATGTGCCAATATTTGATCCTCTTTATTGCTAAATAATATTCCCTGGCAGCTCAGCTGCGTAAAGAATCTGCCTGCAATGCAGGAGACCCCAGTTAAATTCTGGGTAGGGAAGATCCCATGGAAAAAGGAAAAGTCTTTCCACTGCAGTATTCTTGGGCTTCCCTGGTGGCTCAGCTGGTAAAGAATGCACCTGCAATGTAGAAGACCTGGGTTGGGAAGATCCCTTGTAGAAGGCAATGGCTACCCACTTCAGTATTCTAGCCTGGAGAATTCCATGAACTGTACAGTCCATGGGGTCACACAGAGTCAGACACAACTGAGCAACTTTCACTCCACTGTATAAATCCAAAGATTATAATACATTTATCAGTTTCTCGACATTTGAGTTATTTCTAATTTTTGACTATTATGAATAATGCTGCTACAAACATTTGTGTACAAATTTTTACACAGACAAAAGTTTTGATTTCTCCAGGGTATATACCTGGAGTGGAATTGCTGAGTCATATGGTCACTCTACATTGAGCCTTTTAAGGAACTGGCACACTCCCAGCAGTATTTCATGAAGTTCCACTTTCTCCACATCCTTGTCAACACTTGATTATCTATCATTTTGATTATGGAAATGCTACTGAGTGTGAAGATGAATCTCACTGTGGTTTTGATTTACATTTCTTTGATCCTTAATGAAGCTGAACATTTTTTCATGTTCTTATAAAAACCTCTGCTTTGAGTATATGTATGTGTATGTGTTTTAGAAAGTAGATGTAAGGCCTTGAGTTTACAGAGCTATAGATTAGCACAAGCTTGATGGAATTATACTTAACTTGTTACTTTTCACAGATTAGCTAAGGGGACGACCCTCATATACACTAAGTAAGTATTTGTCAATTTATATTGCAATAGATCTCATTCTTCCTAAAAAACTAGTAGTCCAATAAAGATAGCACCCTTGTTTTCTACATCTTTGTACCTGTCACAGTACTTAACGGAATACACACAGTAGGCAGACTCAATGAATAATGTTTCAATTAATAAATTTAACATGAAATCTCATACTAACTTCCCCAAACCCTCAAAGATAGAATGGATAGTATTCATATCCCTTTTGAAATATGACAATCACAGACAATTGTACTTTGAATTAATGAGACCACAACAAAACTCCAAATTTCCTAATCACAAGTTTAATGCTCAATGTATCTCTGATTGGGCCAGAAATTCTTTACATTCAGATGACATTTTAAAATATTCATTTCAACAACAAAGCAATGTCTTTATTTTGGTTTATGAGCATGACTAGATAGTTTCACTTATTTTAAACAAAATGAACATAAACTAGGTATCATCTCATTAGAATATGGAAAAGCTTTAGCAATTTTCTCATTAACTATGAAATAAGTGGTAAGTAGATTCTTTGTTCCTGTGAGGTATAAAAGGCAGAACCAGGAAATGACTGTCTATTTCTATAAATGTATAATGAGGGCATGAGTTCCAGTCCCAAATCCACCACTTACTAGTTGGGTGATCTTGAGCAAACTATTTAACTTCTTTTAACTTCAGGTTCTGTATTTTCCAAGCGAAGTGTGACAGATGCTTAGCCATGTCCAACTCTTTGTGGCCCCATGGACTGACTGTATAGTCCATGGAATTCTCCAGGCCAGGATATTGGAGTAGGTAGCCATTCCCTTCTCCAGGGGATATTCCCAACCCAGGGATTAAACCCAGGTCTTCGATGGGTTTGAGTCTGAGTGAACTCCGGGAGTTGGTGATGGACAGGGAGGTCTGGGGTGCTGCGATGGGGTCACAAAGAGTCAGACACGACTGAGCGACTGTACTGAACTGAACCCCCACATTGCTTGCAGATTCTATACCGCTGAGCCACCAAGGAAGCCCCATTTTCCAAGTAGGTAACAGAATTTAAAATAGAGAAGTATCAAGGGGAGTAAGTATGTAATTTACTACTGTGTAGCACGATATGTTAAAATAAGCTATTATTATTCAAGAAAACATTGTAAATATGTCCAATGTGCAATTAGTTTTGAAACAAACAAACAAAAAAAAACTCTTCAACCTATAACAAAGTACTAGGATTAATCTAAACGTCTTAGCCTAGGAACTAGGTGGCAGAAATGGGAAAAAGACAAACTTTTACTTTTTGAATTATGTATTATTTGCCTGCTTTATATACTCAAAGTCCATAATAACATAAGTAAACAAATAACTTTATTTGACTATTAAACATAATACATTGTTATGAGAAAATTATTTCTATAAGTTGATAGAAGACTTTATATGACCTAATTACTAATACCACACATAAATGGTTACAGGAAATTATACATGTCTATATACTAAAATTAAGTCATATTGATCCATTTAGAGAAGTTGTGGTTATTTCAAATTGCGACATTCATTTGAACATTAAGAAAAATGTTCTAACATTTAATTTTATGTGATGCTCTTAATATATTGTCTTGATTTACCGTGTATGATACACTTTATAAACATGAAAACTGTATTTGCTGAATTAAGTAAACAATTTCAATATAAAGGAGAATTTTCTCTTTCGGAAGCCAAGACAGATTATAATCCATTAATATATCTTTCAACAAAAAGGATGAAATCTTCCACTGGTTAGGCTGATAAACTCTTTCGTGTCAAAACTAAGCCTCTTTATCATGATAACCCAGAATAATGGTCGGCTGCTCTAGGCACTTTATCTACTTTACAGATGAAAAATCAGCTCTACTTTCATGGAATTAGATTAATGCCATAACAGGAAATACTTCTAGGCCTGAACTTACTTCATGCCTTCAAAGCTGCCTGTAAATTTAAAGTACTTCCTGAACTCAAAAGATAAGACAGGAGAAGGAAAAAGAAACACAGTACAGTGACCCTTTTACTGAAGGAAAATATTGCTTCCTGAAAAAGCTGTTGAAAGCTACTTGCTATGGGCATTATGCTCTAGAAAGCCTAGGGCAAGACGGTTTTAGTTGAACATGGGGATTCTGGGCATATATCAGACAGCTGCTATAAATCTGTTCTTTCTATAATCCTTTTTGATAAACTTTAAGTCATCTTGGGGAAAGCCAAAGTAATAACTTTCTCAGCTTTTAGTAAATTCAAAATTACCTACTATTTTACATATAACATTTTATAAGGGATAACAGTTTAACACACTTGGAAAATGCTGACCCTAAGCTCTAGAATTAAAATTTTGGTTCAGAACGTGTGCCAAAGGCAGCAAATTTATGTGACACCTAATTGGGCAGTCTAACCTAAGAACAAGAAAAAACAACAGGCATTCTGTGGAACATACAAAAGGGTTCTTTAAAAGGTGATCACAACAGAAAGTTGAGAGTTTTTATTCAAAAGACACATACTTAGGGAGAAAGGAACACTGACCATAGGCATGCATTTGAACATACCACATGAAACCGAAGACAAATCTATAATATAAATGATTATATGATCCAAACAAGGGAGAAAGGAGGGAACAGACCCACTAGAAAACAATAAAGAAACTCAAGAGATACAGTATCTGTTGATTTATATATATCTATATCAGCTCAGTTCAGTTCAGTTGTTCAGTCATGTCTGACTCTCTGTGACCCCGTGGACTACAGCACGCCAGGCTTCCCTGTCTATCACCAACTCCCGGAGATTNACTTTATAAACATGAAAACTGTATTTGCTGAATTAAGTAAACAATTTCAATATAAAGGAGAATTTTCTCTTTCGGAAGCCAAGACAGATTATAATCCATTAATATATCTTTCAACAAAAAGGATGAAATCTTCCACTGGTTAGGCTGATAAACTCTTTCGTGTCAAAACTAAGCCTCTTTATCATGATAACCCAGAATAATGGTCGGCTGCTCTAGGCACTTTATCTACTTTACAGATGAAAAATCAGCTCTACTTTCATGGAATTAGATTAATGCCATAACAGGAAATACTTCTAGGCCTGAACTTACTTCATGCCTTCAAAGCTGCCTGTAAATTTAAAGTACTTCCTGAACTCAAAAGATAAGACAGGAGAAGGAAAAAGAAACACAGTACAGTGACCCTTTTACTGAAGGAAAATATTGCTTCCTGAAAAAGCTGTTGAAAGCTACTTGCTATGGGCATTATGCTCTAGAAAGCCTAGGGCAAGACGGTTTTAGTTGAACATGGGGATTCTGGGCATATATCAGACAGCTGCTATAAATCTGTTCTTTCTATAATCCTTTTTGATAAACTTTAAGTCATCTTGGGGAAAGCCAAAGTAATAACTTTCTCAGCTTTTAGTAAATTCAAAATTACCTACTATTTTACATATAACATTTTATAAGGGATAACAGTTTAACACACTTGGAAAATGCTGACCCTAAGCTCTAGAATTAAAATTTTGGTTCAGAACGTGTGCCAAAGGCAGCAAATTTATGTGACACCTAATTGGGCAGTCTAACCTAAGAACAAGAAAAAACAACAGGCATTCTGTGGAACATACAAAAGGGTTCTTTAAAAGGTGATCACAACAGAAAGTTGAGAGTTTTTATTCAAAAGACACATACTTAGGGAGAAAGGAACACTGACCATAGGCATGCATTTGAACATACCACATGAAACCGAAGACAAATCTATAATATAAATGATTATATGATCCAAACAAGGGAGAAAGGAGGGAACAGACCCACTAGAAAACAATAAAGAAACTCAAAAGAGATACAGTATCTGTTGATTTATATATATCTATATCAGCTCAGTTCAGTTCAGTTGTTCAGTCATGTCTGACTCTCTGTGACCCCGTGGACTACAGCACGCCAGGCTTCCCTGTCTATCACCAACTCCCGGAGATTACTCAAACTCATGTTCATCGAGTTGGTGATGCCACCCAAACACTCATTCTCTGTTGTCCTATTCTCCTGCCTTCAATCTTTCCGAGCATCAGGGTCTTTTCAAATGAGTCAATTCTTCGCACCACGTGGACAAAGTTTTGGTGTTTCAGCCTCAGCATCAGTCCTTCCAATGAACACCCAGGACTGATCTCCTTTAGGATGGACTGGTTGGATCTCCTTGCAGTCCAAGGGACTCTCAGGAGTCTTTGCCAACACCACAGTTCAAAAGGATCAATTCTTCAGCACTCAGCTTTCTTTACAGTCCAACTCTCACATCCATACATGACTACTGGAAAAACAATAGCCTTGCCTTTGCTGGCAAAGTAATGTCTCTGCTTTTTAACATGCTGTCTAGCGTGGTCATAACTTTCCTTCCAAAGAGCAAGCATCTTTTAATTTCATGGCTGCAGTCACCATTTGCAGTGATTCTGGAGCCCAAAAAAATAAAGTCTGCCACTGTTTCCACTATTTCCCCATCTATTTGCCATGAAGTAATGGGCCCAAATGCCATGATCTTAGTTTTCTGAATGCTGAACTTTAAACCAACTTTTTCACTCTCCTCTAGTTGTTAACAATGTGGTCAGCACTGGGTAGTATACAAAAAGAAAAATAATATTCTACAAATGCTTACTGAGTATAAATTACCCGGCACTGTGCTAGCCACCGGAGTTAATATGGTTATTAAGACAGGCAAGAACTTTGTTTACCTTCTCATCTAGTTAGGATCTTAGGAGGAANAGCTGAACTTTAAACCAACTTTTTCTCTCTCCTCTAGTTGTTAACAATGTGGTCAGCACTGGGTAGTATACAAAAAGAAAAATAATATTCTATAAATGCTTACTGAGTATAAATTACCCGGCACTGTGCTAGCCACCAGAGTTAATATGGTTATTAAGACAGGCAAGAACTTTGTTTACCTTCTCATCTAGTTAGGATCTTAGGAGGAATAAAGATAATTACCAACTGAGATGACTCAAAAAAGGTAACAAGTATGATTATATAATGAATGGGGAGTATGTTAGAGGTATATAATAACAAAGGCAGGAAGAAGCAGGTGCAGCAATTTTACACAGGTGACCAGAAAGTGTCTTGCTAAAAGAATGATATCTAAGTTGAAAGCTGAAGAGTGGGCATGAGTCAGCTCTTAGAAAACGTGACTTAAGAGCAGGGATCCCCAATCTCTGAGCTGCAGACTGGTACCTTCGTCAGATCAGAGGCAGCATTAGATTAGAAATAAAGAGCACAATAAATGTAAAATGCTTGAATCATCCAGAAACCATCCACCCAACCTCTGATCCAAAGAAACATTGTCTTCCACAAAATCAGTCCCTAATGCCAAAAACGCTGGAGACCACTGGCCAAGAGTATTCTAGGAAGAAGGAATAAGAGTGAAGGACTTGAAGAAGAAAAGAGTTTACATATTTAAGAAATGGTCAATGAGGGAAGAATGGAATAAGATGATATGACCGTTAAGAGAAAGCAATAAAACATGTAGGATCTTATATATCATTGCATAAAGTTCAGACTTTATTCTATAAGCAACGGGCAACTATGTAAGGAACTTAAACAGTAAATGACTTATACTGATGTGCATTTTAAAAAGATAACTCCTATTATTCTGTAGAGAATGGTTTAGAAAAAGGAAAAAAAAAAGAAAGAGTTAAAAGGTAAAACTGGGGAGACTAGTTGTTGCAGTAGGCCTACAGTAAAAAAAAAAATACTAAAGTTTTATAATAGAAAGGTAGTTGCAGACAAAAGAAAAATAGATGCATTCCTGATAAACTTTAAAGACAGATACTTCTTGAAGGAAAGAGAATAAACAAGGATAACTTTTAGGATTTGGCCAGAGAGCATTGAGCCAAAGCTTATAGTGATGTCATGCACAGAAATGTTAGATGAAAGGGAGAAACAAGACCAACGGAGTTTCAAGACTACCGTTGGTATACATCGACTAACCAGTGGGTATTGCTGCTGCTGCTGCTAAGTTGCTTCAGTCATGTCCGACTCTGTGTGACCCCACAGATGGCAGCCCACCAGGCTCCCCCGTCCCTGGGATTCTCCAGGCAAGAACACTGGAGAGGGTTGCCATTTCCTTCTCCAATGCATGCAGTGGGTATTACACTTGGAAATTAGAAAAGAGGCATACACAGAAAAAATTCATCTGGAAATCACAACCCTCTATGAAGGGTATTTATAGCCATGAGTATGGCTAAGTCTACTATGAAGATAATATATAAGATAAATGAGAAAATTTCAGAATGCATCAAACTTTTAAATATACTGGCCCCAATTTTTCCTCTCTTTACTGATTAAACATCATTTTCATTGCTAATGGGCTCTTTCCTGTTTTTCACTTTATTAGTATTAACAGATAATATTATCTACTTTGACTACTTTTTAAAACAACTAGGTTTTAGGTTTAAGTCTGTATTATTTTCTATTTCATTAACTTCTAATTTATGTTTATCATATCCTTTTCCTCTCCCCTGCACCACCCCCCAAGTGGATGCCTTAAAATTCTCTACATGAGAAATCACATACTATCTTCAAATCCAATGTCTTTATTTATTTATTTTTATTTTTTTAAATCCAATGTCTTTAATTCATTCAGACTGCTATAAGAAAAAACCAAAGACTGAGGGGCTTGGAAGAAACCAATGCATTTCTTACATTTCTGGAGTTTGTGAAGAGGAAGATCAAGTGCTTGATGAGGGCACGCTTCCTGTTTCATAGATGGGCATCTTTTCATTATGTCCTTACATGGCACAAAGGGGAAGGGCCCCTCTGGTGCCTCTTATTTTAAGTGCACTAGTATCACCTATGAGGGCTCTGACCTCATGGCCCAGTCACCTCTCAAAAACCATACCTCTAAATACATTGAGGATTAAATTACTAGCATTCAACACATGAATTCTGAAGGGACACAGTCTACAGCAGATAGTTTTACTTTCTGTTCTAGCTGTCTATTATTTTTCCTGCTTAATTGATTAGTATTTCTAGTACCATACAGAACAGAAATTTGCTTAGTCCTACATTGATAAGATTCACACCCATTTTTTTTCCCTGAAAGTTTTATAATTTCCTTTCTACATTAAAGCCTGTGACTCATTTTGACTTGATTTTTATATAAGGTATGAGGATTTTTGTATAAGGCTCATTTTTGGACCTATGAATGTGCTGTTTCAGCTGCAATGTTTTGAAAACACTATCCTTCCTCAAATGAACTGATTTTATGCTTTTGTCAAAAATCAGTTGAATACACTTATATGGGTCTTTTAATGACTTTAAACTATAATTTTTGTGATTTTCTCCTTGGTTGTCCTAAAACTTAGAATATACATCTTAATTATATCTACCTCAGATTCATATTAACTTAATTCTAGTAAGATACAGAACTTTATTTCTGTACAGCTCTATTTACTCCTCTCTCTTATGCTGTTATTATTATATATTAAGTCTGTATGTATGTGACAAACCCAGGAATTAATTTTTCTATGTTTTATATACTTTTATGTCTTTCAGAGAAGAAAGGAGAGCTAGTAGGTACTGGAGTGGGTTGCCATGCCCTCCTCCAGGGGATGTTCCCAGCCCAGGGATCGAACCCAGGTCTCTCGCATTGCAGGTAGAGTCTTTACCATCTGTATCCTGGTCTCTATTTATTCTGATGAGAAGTCAGCTTAAAATCTTATTGGTGTGACCTTTTACGTGATGACTACTTTTTCCCCTTGCTTTTTTCATAATTTCTTTTCTGTACTTGTTTTTCAACATTTTGACTATTACATATCTTTGCATTTATACCACTTGACATTCAGTGAAATTGAGTCATGTAGATTAATGTTTTTCAACAAATTTAGGATGTTTTCAGCTATTATTTCTTCAAATATCTTTTCTTATTTTCAAACATGATAGTAATTATTAGTATAAAACTAGGCCTCAGAATATTTCTACTCTCTAACCATGTGATAATGGATAAGGGATCTGAATTCTTTTTCTTTCAGGTATAGAGCCAGTTATTCATAAACTAAATTCATTATACCATTTATTTATAATACGGGAGTGGGTAGACATTCCCTTCTCCAGGGGATCTACCCAACCCAGGGATCAAACCTGGTCTCCTGCATTGCAGGCACAATGTTTACCATCCAAGCCACTAGTGAAGCCTAAAGGAACCTGCTTTTTCTCCATTTTCTTCCATGTAATAAGGAATGAATTATAGAAATTATACTCTGCCTAACTCACTGGATTCCCGTGAGGACCAAAATAAACATCTAATAAAAACAACACACAAAATATCAAATAAGTATAAAATTTCCTCCAACAATACACCCTTCATCTATATGCCTTTGATTTCATTCCATCTATTAGTTATAATTCTTCCATTTCCATCATCAGACTTCTATCATATCTTATTCAGATAATATACAAACTCAGACCTATTATGTCTTTAAACAAACTTTTATTCTCATCCAACACTCTTCATGTAATCTGTCTACTATCGCTCTCTCTCTGCTGGAGTCCATATCAAACTCTCCGTGGTGAAAGACAAGTTGGATTTTTTAAGCCACTCCAATATGAACTCTTATATGGCACTACTGTACAAGACTTGCTTACAGACTATACCATCAGAAACCTACCACAGGCGTCTCCCAACATTTGAAGTTATCCATTCCCTATTCAATGAGGAATTAAACTGACATTCAGCAACAGTAAATTTGCTAAAAAGTTTTAAAATACTTTCTCTTAATTGCTGTATTTAATTCATTACAGACTGGGATCAAATATCTCCCAGATTACACTTAGCTCTAGTGACTTTTTTTTTTTTACTGCCACCAGTGATATAAAAGTCTGTAAGGGATTTCTCTGTGATGAGTTCTTATTTTTTTAAAACCATTCTTCTCTATCTTGTTTGCTGTTGCTATTCAGCCACTAAGTCATGTCTGGCTCTTTGCAACTCCATGGACTGCAGTATGCCAGGCTCTGTCTTCTTAGTTGATTATTAATTTTTTCATTCATCATTTAGGAAGCACTTTTCAAAGTACTGCTTTTGGTATTCTATATTTTTCTCTCTCAATAATCTCAATACTCTAGAAGCTTTACCAAATCCATCATTATGGCTGACTTACAAATCTTCGCCTTTAGCTCCAACTCATTTCCCAAGAACCATAGCTGGATTTAGATTACCTACACATATTGCATTGGCTTTTCCAATTCAAGACGCCCTAAATCAGACTTATTATGTATCTAGACAATTCTTTTTCCCTCTGGATTGCTAATGGAGCCATAAGTCTCTCAAGACATCCAGGAGGATAATTCTAACTTGTTTTGGTCTGTCACATACTTTTTTTCCAAAGGCTCTTATATTATCTCCTGCTTTCTTACCTGGTAACTTAATTAAGGTTCCTATGTTCTTTTGGAGAAGGCAATGGCACCCCACTCCAGTACTGTTGCCAGGAGAATCCCATGGATGGAGGCTGCAGTCCATGGGGTCGTTAAGTCAGACAAGACTGAGCAACTTCGCTTTCACTTTTCACTTTCATGCATTGGAGAAGGAAATGGCAACCCACTCCAGTGTTCTTGCCTGGAGAATCCCAGGGACGGGGGTGCCGGGTAGGCTGACGTCTATGAGGTTGCACAGAGTCGGACACGACTCAAGTGACTTAGTAGCAGTAGCAGCATGTTCTTTTACCTTGACCTAGATGAAAGTAACACTGCTGACTAATATTCTTGTAACTAATGTCTCTTACTCCAGGTCAGGTTAATGTAGATAATGTAGATAATCTATTCAAACAAAGATATTGTATATGAAACCTTGAGACATGGAGAAAACAATTACAAAACAATTCACAGAACTGATAAAGACGATCATGAATTTATACAGTTACATCTTTATCTGAAAGAGTAAAAANGGCTGACGTCTATGAGGTTGCACAGAGTCGGACACGACTCAAGTGACTTAGTAGCAGTAGCAGCATGTTCTTTTACCTTGACCTAGATGAAAGTAACACTGCTGACTAATATTCTTGTAACTAATGTCTCTTACTCCAGGTCAGGTTAATGTAGATAATGTAGATAATCTATTCAAACAAAGATATTGTATATGAAACCTTGAGACATGGAGAAAACAATTACAAAACAATTCACAGAACTGATAAAGACGATCATGAATTTATACAGTTACATCTTTATCTGAAAGAGTAAAAATTTAAAGACGGTCTTACTCAGCATTTTGTTTGTTAAGATGCTCTACTGTCCTTGACAATTCTGGATAAATGACATATCACTAAACAAAGTTTCAGCAATACTAACTGCAATTGCCACAGGGAAGCCCTCAAAGCCAACTAATGTCTCTTACTCCAGGTGAGGTTAATGTAGTCAGGAAAGTTGGGATCCTACTACATTCCTATCTACTTAGAAATATTCAATAACATTTCATTGCTTTAGCACAGCATGATAAGTCATCAATATCAAATTTTACCACTAATTTATACTAATAGTCAATTTTGAGAAGTCAACAATTATCTTAACATACCTAGCAAGTGTGAAAATAAGTAACCAGTTAATGAATAACAAGTGATTTTAAAACATTAAAAGATTTTATAAGATTATATCCTTTGATATTACTATTCACTTTTCATTAAAACCACTACATAACCAAAGCTATTTTCATGTCTAGTATACTGATGCTCGTTTACTTTTGAATGAACTACATTCTAGCCTCCTGCTGTTACTGAGAAATGCATTAAAGCAGGTCACGTGGTTTTTCCCCTCATGTCAACAAATGATGGCTCAATTAGGCAGATAAGTATCTACAGCCCTCAGCAGAATCTTCAGTCCATTCTCAGCAGTTTAGAAAAGCACTCTGGTTAGCATTAGAGCTAAGAAAAGGAACACTTGTAATTCTTTAAGCATTCAATTAAATTTTTAAGTTCAAGACTGGCTACTGAATGTTTCCAAACACAAACAGTATGGAAGTAGACTTTCATCATGAATGAGTACTCTAAAATCTGTGTGTATGTAAATTGTTTAATGAAATGAGACTATGACATTTCTGATACACTGTTTGCAGTATAAACAATTATGGATGATCCAAATTGCTCATTTTCTCACCAACAGAATATGTCAGGTTGCTAATAATGGGCAGTATTTGCTTCCACGGAACCAAAGGACTTCAAATTAAACTACATATGGAGATACTGCTGACTTACTTTGTAAAACCTTTCAGGAAAGCAGAGTACAAAAGAGAATCAGGGAGCTGAAAAGGTCCCAGAGGAGTCAAATACCTAAATTATTTAGTATTTATTTCCTCTTTTCTAAAAATTCTACCTACCTAATTAGATTTTTCATACCTACCCTAAAAAATTAGAAATACTGAAAGAATAGAGATCTCTTGAGGAAATTAGACATACCAAGGGAACATTTCATGCAAAGATGGGCTCATTAAAGGACAGAAATGGTATGGGCCTAACAAAAGCAGATGGTATTAAGGAAAGGTGGCAGAATACACAGAAGAACCATACAAAAAAGATCTTAATGACCCAGATAACCACAATGGTGTGATCACTCACCTAGAGCCAGACATCCTGGAATGTGAAGTCAAGTGGGCCTTAGNAGAGATGTATTTGCTTCCAGTGCACGGATAAAATCACTTTTCTGAATATCCAAGTTTGAGAATATCACATGTCAAAACTTTCTTTTTATATTTGTATAATTTGTATAATTGATTACAGATTACCACAAAACTTCGCCTCTGCATTAGAGAATTTCTCCTCCTTTCTTTCTCATGAAATTTTCCTTGGCTTAAAATCCATTCGTATTATATTGATCTTGATTGAAAGAGCTGATGGATATATTGTTAATCTCTTCCTTCTCTAAGTATACAGACATGAATTATGATTAATAAGGCCATGAGTCTTAAAGGTTTCTTCCAATAACTCTAATGGTCTCTTTTATGCATACAAAATTGATTGGAATTAATGGAAAGAATTCAGATACTTTGCTACAAGTTGTATCCATCCTTCTGTAAATGTAGATGCAGAAATACCTCAATATTAATACTTTGATATGACAAATACCTTGATAGGACTGACTGTTCCATACTATTTTATATAAGGGATTTTAACATCCAAGGATTTTGATGTCCTTGGAGGGGGATGTAGTTCCTGAACCAATTCCCCACAGATACTGATTATATATCTATAATATATAGATACTAATTATATATTAACTATGCTGCTAAGTTGCTTCAGTCCTGTCTGACTCTGTGCAACCCCATAGACGGATGCCCACCAGGCTCCCCTGTTCCTGGGATTCTCCAGGCAAGAACACTGGAGTGGGTTGCCATTTCCTTCTCCAATGCATGAAAGTAAAAAGTGAAAGTGAAGTTGCTCAGTCATGTCCGACTTAGCGACCCCATGGACTGCAAAATATATATATGTTAGCTATATATAACTACAGATTAAATGGTATGTTAAATCTCAAAGAGATTTTAGGTATCATAATTTAATGCTTCAAGAAGCATAAAGTCAGTATAATAAGATATTTCACAATTAATACAAAATCAGTTTCTTAAAATTTGAATAATATTCACTAAAATGACTGTCAGTTGGGACTGTACACTATCTGAGTCCAATTTAAGATGGTTTTCTCCTCAATTTCTTCTCAGTAACTAAAGAATTTTGTTGTTGTTGTTGTTAAGTTCCTAAGTTTTGTCCAACTTTTTGAACTGCAGCATGTCAGGCTCCTCTGTCCTCTACTATCTCCCGGAGTTTGCTCAAATTTATGTCCCCTTAGTTGATGATGCTATCAAATTTATGTCCCGTTAGTTGGTGATGCTATCAAACCCATCACATTCTTCACCTATCCTTTCTCCTTGTGCCTTCAATCTCCTTTTGCCAGCATCAGGGTCTTTTCCAAAGAGTTGGCTCTTTGCACCAGGTAACCAAAGTACTGGAGCTTCAGTTCCAGCATCAATCCTTCCTTTGAATATTTAGGGATGTTTTCCTTTAGGATTGACTGGTTAGATCTCCTCGTAGTCCAAGGGACTCTCATGAGTCTTCTTCAGTATCACAATTTGAAAGTATCAGTTCACAGGAGCCCAGCTTTCTTTATAGTCCAGCTCTCACATCCATACACGACTACTAGAAAAACCATAGCTTTGACTATATGGACTTTTGCCAGCAAAATAATACCTCTGATTTTTAATGTACTGTGTAGGTTTGTCATAGAATTTATATGAATTTTCAACTGGAAATAATTTCAAATGTAGAAAAGTTCCAAAAGTAAAAATTGTACAAAAACAACCATATACATATGCTTTTTACTCAGGTTCCCCTGTTAACATTTTTATCTCATTTGCTTTATCTATTTGCACTTGTTAGTACTGTCTTTCTCTATTTGTGTGCATTTTCTAATGTTTCCTGGTTATTAAGTTGAGATAATGCACTCCTGACAGAATATTACATAGGCAACATTGTGTCCTCCTCAGAGAACCTCATCAGTAGACATACACTGGCCATCTGACTCTCACTGGTGATAATTTTCATCACTAGGGCTGGACATCTCCAATGCATTACTGCTATTTCTTTTCAACCCTACAACTAATAAACATTCTTTGGGGAGCCACTTTAAGACCATGCAAATGTCCTCCTCCTCATCAACCTGTTGCCTCTACTGATAATTTTTACTTGCTCTAATTTTTACCCTGGAAGCTGCAAAACAATGTCAGGCTTGTTTTCAGCTTTGCTTTTTTCCAACTCCACGACACCTTCCACATCTGCCATTCAACCTGCAGCATTCTACTGTAAGCAAGATGCCTTCTTATTCTTGTTTTCTTCCTTTTTCTTCCTCCCTCCCACCTATGATTGCCATAATCTCACAAAACTCTTTTTTCCCAATGGTTCATAATGCATTATGGTATTTAATCATTTTGATGCTCAAATTGTCCCAAATTTGGCCAATGGGAGACCTTCAAGCTCTTTCCTATATAGTTAAGACAAACCATCCATCATTCTTTTGAGTGCTTCCTTTGTGACGTTATACTTGGCCCTGGAACCTGCCATTTCAACAAGAAGTCCTGAATTTTTTTTTTAAGTGGTGTCGTGGGTTGAACTATGCCCCACAATAAGATATGTTTAAGGTCTAACTGCTGGTATTACTTGTAAATGCAGCCTTACTTGGAAATAGAATTTTTACAGATATAACCAAGAGGAGACTATACTGTGTGGGACCTAAGCCAATGACTGGTGTCCTTATAAGAAAAAAAGAAATCTGGACATAGAGAAGATGCATGCGACAATGGAGGCAGAGACTAGAGCTATGCTGCCACAGGGCAAGGAACGTCAAGGATTACAGGCAACCACTAGAAGTTACAAGAAAGGTGTGGCAGAGATTCCCCCTCGACCCCTCTAAGATCAAGAATTAACCAAACCCTGCCAGCACATTGATTCTGAACTTCTAGACTCCTGACTTGTGAGAGAATAAATTTCTGTTGTTTTAAGTTTCTGGTAATTTCTTACAGTAGCTCTAGGAAGCTAGAAGAATGGGATACGGTGATAGCTATGTCATTTCTACTTGAGCAACTTTCTTTGTCCACTTGGCAAGAGAACTAGGGCATAAATGCATATATATTCACATAAACACACACGTATATATACAAGTACACACACACATAAGTCACTTATACACAGGAATGTACATACTTACACAGATACCTCTAATCCAGTCCATCCCCACAGCATTCTTTTCTGCCTTCTTTCATTCTATATTTGTATGTCCATTTTCCCACAGTGATAATACAGGCTCCAAACAATATTAACTCAATTACTCATTCGCTCAAAATAATTTCAGGATTAGTTTGCTCAAACCACCAAAATAAACAAACGGAATAAAGAAAAAATTCAAGATTTGTATGCAATACTGTTTGCCTATACCATTCTGCCCCAAACTGAGGATATATCATCCAATATTGTGTTAATAAATTATTTGAATTATTCCTCCCTTCTTTGTTCTTTACCTTTGAGTATACAGTATTCATTTGACTTCTGATAAACAATTGTGCTCATTTGTTTCAGTATGCTTAGTTTTAGATCTGCCATCTCACTGATACCATTTTTCTTTAACCTGTTGAACACACAGCAGTGGTTTAGTTGCTAAGTCATGTCCGACTCTTGTAACCTCATGGGCTGCAGACCACCAGGCTCCTCTGTCCATGGGATTTCCCAGGCAAGAATACTGGAGTGGGTTGCCATTTCCTCTCCCAGGGGATCTTCCCGATCCAGGGATCAAACCCGTGTCTCCTGCATCGCAAGCAAATGTTTTACTGCAGAGCCATCAGAGAAGCCCTTTGAATAGGTAGGATATTAACAAAATTAGAAACTATACCAAAAAAATAAACTCCAGGAAGTATCATGAGAGACCCACATCTCTTCCACCACACTTTCTGCCACATACAGATTACTGATTCTACTGTATTCTGCTTTACCCTTCCTGCTCATATGCATGTTTTATTTCCCCTTTTTCTTACACACACAAATAACACTGCATGTGCTCTTTTGTGCTTTCATTTTGTATCTTATTTCCTGGATATCAATTTATTTCTGTATATAAAAAAGCTGCATTGTACTCTATAGTGTGCATGTACCATGGTTTATTCAATCAATCTCCTATGATTGGTCACTTATATACATTCTAATATTTTTACAATTATACTGAAATAAATAATCTTTGCAAATTATTTTAACATACCATAAGGACTGGATTCCTGGTTTAAACTAATTCATATTTGTAAAGATGTTTTTCTTTACTCTTGTGTAATGGGGTATGGGCATCTTGTGGAGGAATTTTTAATGACATGAGCAAACATTCCTTAAATATTAAGAAATAAAAATCATATTATGAAACAGAAGATATAGTATGATGCAAATTATATAAAAACTCAAAGGGATACATGCATGCACAAAAAGACAAATGTGTGATGGGATTATGGGTGTTTTAATATTCTTTGCTGTACTTTTTATATGTCTCAAGTTTAATGTAATCATCATACATTATGTTTATAATACAAAAAAAACCAATAAATTATATTTGCAAACAAGAAGAAGTTCTATTTTTGGTATTCAAACTGACTTTAGGTACCATAATAACAAAGCCCTTTTGCTGAAAACAACAAATGATGAGTTAAATAAAAAAGAAAAGAATCTTTTTCGTTTTAAAATGCATTGCTAGATTGACACAGAACACTCAGAAAGCTAAAACAAAGTAAAAATGGAAATCCAGGTAGGTAAGCAAACAGCCAAATATCTTTCATTTTAGAGACATGTCAAATTCCATGAATTGAGCTTTACTTTTTACAGCCATGTACAGAGTTGGCAGCAGTATCCTGGAAATGGCTTGTGGAGCAACCTATACATATCTCTTCCCAAATTCATGCTCAATGATTTCACATTGGTAGTTTGAAATTAGTTGTAACATAAAATTGAAAAATACTGCAAATCAAGACTTTTTTTTCCCCTCTAGAAAGCAAGTTTTAAAATCCTTACCAGCACACTACTAAACCTAAGGTTTAGAAAAGAAATCTTAGGTAAACTGAAGATAGGGAGACTATAGATCTCAACATAAAGCTGAAACTCTAAAGAGGTGCACACTTAGTGTAAGAGTGAAACAGAAGTAAGCCTATCCCAGAGAAAGAGGCAGCAAGGAAATCTGCTTGTTTCAAACTTGCTGATGGGTGAAGGTAAAAATACCTTTCCTGAAGATTTAACTGCAAGCCCACCCTCACAGAAGTTTATAGGTCTATGCAGCCCACAAAACTTTAAGCCTAAAATTTATCTGAATGTGTGTCCATGTTGACAGTATTTCTAGGGTTTTGGCAGATTCCCATGCAAATCCTCTCTCTGGAAACTAACCTTCATCTCAGCCTCAAAAATACTACAAATAATGAATGTGAGCTCACACATAAAACGTAAGGGAGTCTGAATAAGAGCCAGCAGAAACAAAAAACAACAAAATCAGAACTGCAAAAGATTTAACTATTACGTTAGGCACAAAATAAAAAGTTTAATATATTTTAAAAAATAAAAGAAAGGAGTATAAATAGGAGAAAGGAGTCAGAGTTTACCAAAATGATGAAACAAGAAGCAAATCTGAAAGAAATAAAAATGAAAAATAAAGTTATGGATATTAAAAAACTCAAAGGAGAGGCAAGACGGAATACTAGACACTACCGAAGACATAATCAGAAACATCAGAAAATACATCATAATCCAGAAAGGAGCAAAGACAAGACACGGAAATTATGCAAGTGATTAAAGGTTTTGTGATTAAGTGATCAGGGATACAAATGTGGTTAAGTTATAAAGAAAACCACAGGAATAATATTCATAAAACTCAAGATAATGGTTACCTTGGGGCTGGAGAGAGACAGGGGATCATAAGGATCAAATAGAGGTTTAAAGATACCGGCAAATTTCTGTTTCCTAAGATGGGTGGTAGGTACACAGGTTAATTTTTATATAAAGTTTTATTTGGGCATAATTTTAGATATATAGGGAGACTTCAAACATAGTAAAGAAAGTTTCTAGATGCTCTTATTCCAGTTTGCCCTAATGTTAACACCTTACATTACCATGGTATATCTGTCCAAACAAAGAAACCAACCTGTTATAGTACTATTAACTAAAGTCCGGACCTAATTCATTTTCACCAGTTTTTATACTAATATCCTTTTCTGTTCTGGTTCCAATCCAAGAAACCACTCTGTGCTTAGTTATTATATCTCTTTAGTTTCCTCTTATCAGTGGCAATTTCTTAGTCTTTCCTGATTTTTTCCAGTCTTAAAGGTTCTGAGGAGTACTCAATGGTATTTCTTAAGAGTTTCCATCAGTTTAGATTAGTCTGATGTTCTCATGATTAGATGGGGGTGGAAGAATACAAGATACTACAAGTTCATTTTCCCTGTTCCAGTCATAGAATCAGCCATTTCTCCAAGGAACCCTGGGTCCTTTCAGTGGAGAATAGTATTTTCCAACACAAGTCTGGGTGCTGAGTATGTCTGTTGCTTGGTGTATCACTGCTTCTAAGCCTTCTTAGTTAACAGATCTAGGAAATATACACATGTACACTAACTCATGTACACACATGTATCTGGAATTCTTTCTATATATTAAGCTGAACAAGAATTCATACTATTATGGCCAACTCTAACTCAGTACAAGAGCTTATTCTAGTTTCTCCCCCGATCCCGGGTTATCTTGTATATCTTTAACATCTCTCTCCGACAGTGAGAAACCTGAATCCCACTATCTATCATCTATTTCAGTAGTTGTCCAACTCCAGTATATATACAAAGTAGGCTGAGAATTATTAACTCATACGCCCATAAGGAACAAATCTGCCAACTACAGTGTTTCCATAGTGTTCCTTTGTATTTAACTTAATGTTTTCCAGTCAAGACACTATTTCCCAAGTTACTTAGGTCAGCTCCTTTTTTCTGCACCCCTCAAGTAAGGTAATATTATATACTTGGAACACAGATTCATTTCTCAAAGTCTGTCCTAATTCTAGGATTCCCTACATTAAAAAATATTTTCACCTTAACTCCTTGTGATGTATAGTTCTATGGGCTTTAATAAATACATAGCATCATGTACCTACCACTATCAGTTCAGTTCAGTCACTCAGTCGTGTCCAGCTCTTTGAGACCCCATGAATCGCAGCACGCCAGGCCTCCCTGTCCATCACCAACTCCCAGAGTTCACTCTGACTCACACCCATCGAGTCAGTGATGCCATCCAGCCATCTCAAGCTCTGTCGTCCCCTTCTCCTCCTGCTCCCAATCCCTCCCAGCATCAGGGGCTTTTCCAGTCAGTCAGCTCTTCGCATGAGGTGGCCAAAGTACTGGAGCCTCAGCTTCAGCATCATTCCTTCCAAAGAAATCCCAGGGCCGATCTCCTTCAGAATGGACTGGTTGGATCTCCTTGCAGTCCAAGGGACTCTCAAGAGTCTTCCCCCACACCACAATTCAAAAGCATCGATTCTTTGGCACCCAGCCTTCTTCACAGTTCGACTCTCGCATCCATACATGACTATTGAAAAAATCATAGCCTTGACTAGATGGACTTTAGTCGGCAAAGTAATATCTCTGCTTTTGAATATGCTATCTAGGTTGGTCATAACTTTCCTTCCAAGGAGTAAGCATCTTTTAATTTCATGGCTGCAGTCACCATCTGCAGTGATTTTGGAGCCCAGAAAAATAAAGTCTGACACTGTTTCCACTGTTTCCCCATCTTATAGTACCATCCAAGAACAGTTCTATCAGGACAAAAATTGATCTCCATGTCTTCTTGGTAGTCAATGATTTTCTATGTCCAACATTTATAATTTTAATATCTCCATGATTAAAAATCAAAGTATAAGAATTAAAACTGATGATTCTTCATAGAATAAAATATAAAACTGTGAGGAAAGGTCATGCTTAAACGTTATGAGGGAGTGCTTATACTGTATCACTTTACAGAGTTCTAGACTGGAGAAAAGACATGAGATCATCTTCGACATTTTTCACGGTTGGGAGCTGGGGTCTAGTCCCAAGCACCTATTTTATACATTTATAAAGTATTCTCCAGGGAAAGACACTCTAATCTTTGCTCACACAAATGTTTAGTATTGAACTGTAAATGGTTAACTAGAGAGATATTAAAATTAAAAAAAACCAACACCACAACTACAGTGTAGGGAGAATAAACTCTTACAGACTATTCAATTTGGTATACCAATCATGTGAATATTCGATTTTAGTAGATATCCTTATATCTACCCAATATCACAGATCTGAAGAATTCAGTTTCAGAAGGATAGCTCAAGTAGACTGACAGTTAAGAGAAAAATAATAATAAAACTCTTCAACTTGTTTATTTGTATCCTCTCTTAAAAAAAAATCATGCAGTATGGGAGTTTTCATTTAATTTACATTTAGGTACTTAGTTAAGTCAGTATAGATTTCATATACATTTGATTTCATATACAAATTGTATATGATTCATGACCCCAAAGGCACTGTTATCTGGATAGGTCTAAGGAGCACAAGTCACTTGCTGGCAGTGTTATCATCAAAGACTTTTTAGCTTTCTCCCCCTGGTGGTAATGTATGCATTAACACTTAAAATAATATTTGTATAGAATTTTAATGCTTTATGTTTATAGCTGCTACAGTCAATTATAGGTAGCCAATTCTGGGATAAGAGTGGATTTAAATGAAATAGAAACAGATCTCAAAACTCTTCTAAAGGAAGCACTTTTCTCCTGTAGTTCCTCTTTTGCCCCCTCAAAATGCAATTACAACCATTACATCACTGTAAATTACATGCTGGAGTTATCTCAGTAGGTATCTGCCAAATGTAAAACTTACAGAAGGTATTCAATGTAATAATAATGCTTTATCATTTTAATTACAAACTCTTAAAAAAAAAAACTCCCTAAAGTGTACCAATTGAGGTGGTCTAAATTAACAGTAACTTAGTAGCTCAACCGTAGTAAAAATAGATTGAACTACCAAATTTTATCATACTTATTATAGCAGCTGTCTTCCTGCCTCTAGAAAGCTAAGTATTTAACAAAGCAGACAGCTTGGCATTGGCATCTGATTAGCAGTGTGTGTATTGTCAGATAGAATGTGCTTGGCTCTTTTGTTTCAGGGTTTGATTAGAAATCTGGAGAGCAGTGGCATCATGTAACTTTATTCTTAAGGTTGTAAAAGGTAAATAAACTGTGATGCTTCATTTGTACATGAAAGATTGATCAATGTCATTCTGGTAATATACTTTATCAAATTCTAGAAAATGTAAAGGAATTCTTTTTCTATATGTAAATACATCAAACATTTATTCAAACAGGCAGATCTTAAAAGCATTTTAGTTAAATATTTTGTGTATTAAAAATAGTTTTACAAGAGGGTCTTTGAAGCATAATGATTCCTATAATTAAAATACTGTTGGTGGAGAGGAAGAGTAGTCATTTTAAGTACATAAATACAAGATTCTGTTCCTATAATTATCAACAGTATAAATGAAGATTCATAAAAATTTTTTAAATGCCTATGAACATCTTATTGGGAAAATAAGGCTTTCTTGAAAGAATAATATTGTTTTGATGCAGATACCCTCACATTAAACTATAAAAGGGTGACTCTCATTACCTTCTCCCCACAAATTTCTTTGAAAATTTATTACAAATGATTGTGCTTATTGGCAGAGTTCAAAATCAGTAGACTCTATGCAAACAATCTACTTCAATGAGAAGTACATTCTTTTACTCTATCAAATCCTTCAGAGGTAATCGGACTAGATGTTTTATTCAACAGGGCTGAAGAAAATTGTTCTACAATAGGTTAATTCAAAATGGCAGCATAGAAAATGCATCTGTCAGTGGGGATCAAATTACAGGGCAAGCTCCTCTCAATGCTTAGAAAAACAAGTCTGTAGTTCTACAGATTATGTGCCTGTGTGTGTTTAAAGGGGTGGGAAAGGAGCTAAATATCTGAGCTAACCTCCAATTAAAGTCAATCATAAAAACAGCCAATTTAATGAGTGCGGATTTCTTTGGGTAATTATAACACCAACCACTTTTTTCTCTTTTAAATCTGTAATTCTGCCTTCTTGTTATTGCTTGCTTTGTCATTAATCGCCTCAGGACCTTGATTTCCTAGCAACAGACTGCCACCAAACATTTGGCTCCTGTTCAACATTTTCTTTGTGAAAAATGGCACTGCTGTTGCCGCCTGGGCTGCTGCAGCTAGACTGGCTGTGTAAGTGCTCTAATAATGTATTCTACTGGAAAAAAAAAATCGCATGATATGGGGTGCAATGACTGAGCTCAGTTAATTACTGAGCTGGGAAGTTTATCTACAATCAAAAAGCTGTTGAGGAGAAGGAGGATATAAGGATTAAAAAGGTGCTCCTTCTATTATCAATTATTTGCAGGTGAGAATTTACAAAGAAATATTTTATTCTTGAGTTGACAGGTTTCTGTTTAAGTTTATTTAGGAAAGGGTACACAAAAGGCCAATGTCCCTCAAATGCTGCTTGTCAAATTCTTTCTCCACAAAACAGTCCCAAACACACAAAAGAATCACAGAACAGTTTGCTGCAGTTTTAAAAAGGAAATTAATCTATGTGTCTGTCGGTTGTTTCCCTTCTACTTAAGGCAAAAATCATATGTATATGTAAATACACTATGAGATGAGAGAATGAGGTTTTCATTCACAATATGAACACTAGACATGATAAAAAGAGAAAAAGATACTGCGTTTTGATATATTACATACCTAAATAACTATTGTATAATCCATGATAAGAGAAAAAAAGATGCTTATCATTATTTTTGAAGCAATTCAATTAGAACTGAAAGAAACCAAACCTCATAATTGGAAACCCAGTGAAAACGTAGATATTTTCTCATTTTTTACTTGGTAGATTTATCAAGATTCTCCATGTCTTAGAAATACTACTGCCTCCAGAATGATAGTTATGGAAATTAACATGGCATGTCAGATATGGTTCGTTGAAATCTTGCTTTAGTTCTTAGAAACATGGCTTTATAGGACTGGCATGTTTCAGGATTGCTGTCAGGATATGATAATTTAATAAACCCAAGGGTACGCTAAGTATTATGGAAGCATCTGTGAAACTAGTAAGTTAGTGGACATTTTGATTCCCACTCATGTCTACATACTGTATTAAAAAAAAAACTTCCCACAAAGCATAGTCCCAATTTGGCTCATATGAGGAAGTAAAAATGCTATGGTCTACCTGAAAACATCACAATGGCCACTTCGACAGACTGAATGAATTAAAGATATTTGAATAATTTTATAGAATTCTGTTCTTCTACCACTGGCACTAAACTATATCATTTCGCCACTGGGCCTGATTCTCCACTGTAACACTTTTCTACAAAATCTAATTCTTGAATGATATAAGAAAACAAGCATACAGACACTACTAGAGAAGCTTTAGAAATCCAGAATGGACATTTTTAATATGGAACTATGACTGAAATTATATATCACTTCATTCACTATTTACTAAACAGGGGTTACTGACTTGGGCTCCATTAATTAGGAAAAAGTCTTCTTATATCCATGAACTATCAAAAATTCTACAAAAATTTTATGAGTAAATATATCTTTCTGGAATGGTTCAAAATTCAGAAAAAATTAAAATCTACTATACTAACCAGATACATCTGCCTGAGAAATGCTGGTCTACATTTTTAAGCAAAATAATATTTTAAAGATTTAATTTAGTTTATTATCACTATCAAATTAAATAAACATTAACTTTAGAAGAAACTACATATCTGTAAAAATATTTATTTTTGTAGGATGAATAACGGAATATATGGGACTCTTTTAGTTTGTATATATATGTCTTTCTGAAAAGAATGAGCCAAGATATTTTTGGTGGGTTACTATATATTCATATTTTGTTTTGATTGTGACTATTTCTGTCATGTCCCTTAAACTTAACAATAATAATACAAGCTGGTCTTATGTTATTTATATAATGAAGTAAGAAATAATAATTTGAAAAATAAATACATAAAAAGACTAGTCAGGACAGCAGGGTTAAACAGAGGTGAGAGATTAGACAAAAATCTGTGTTTGGGCTAAAGGTATTTAAAGGGGAAGATGGGAGAGAGAGAAGTGTTCAAGTGTTTATCAAAATTTAAACAAAAACTTGTGCCAGTAATCTGTACATGAGGAATGCAATTTGGAAGAATACAATCTATCTTTTAAAACATCTTCAATTATTTAGGATTTGCTAATGCTCCTAATTATATTAAGACAAAGTCAGTGAAAAACTTGAATATATACAAGGGGTAGAGTGAAAACACATGACAGACACAGGAGGTTAGAGTCAAATGAGCCCTGTTATATAGTTTAGAAACCTATACTGATCTGAAACTGGATGATAGCAAACATGAATTTAATAGGTCTAAGTAAGTACTGAAAAGGAAGAAAACTTTTCTCATGTTTTCATCCCACTTTACCAAATACGATTTTTAAAGCTTCATCTACTACACGTCAACCACTCAGATCAGAAAAAGAGAAATTAAGAGCTATTGTAAAGAAATGATTCCAAAACATGCAATATTATATTTAGAACAAATAAATGAGAACAAAAGATTAAAAGCCACTGTTTATAGACTATCTGCAAAGGAGAAATAGGTAGAAGGAAGAAAACGAAGAATAGAACTTATTACGACTTCTACCATGTGTGTCAAAGAACAAAGAAATAAATTCATTATCTAATTAGAAAAATTATATAATTTATAGCCATAATACTTGAATCATACAAACAATTATACAATATGGATATAAAATTGAATGGTGGAACCATGGAGAGTAACTGCGAATGGGTACAAAGTTTCTTTTTGTGGTGATGTTAAAGTTTTAAATTTAAATTATAGTGATGGCTGCAGAACTCTGAATATATAAAAACTAACAATCATCGAACTGTACACTTTAAACAGATGAACTTTACAGGATATAAATATCTCAAAAAAGCTGCTATAAAGAGATTAAATCCAATTTTATTTATGTATTGTAGAAGAACAGACACAACAGAACATACGGCTTAAATCATATTAAGCTAGAAAGAATGTACAATAAAATATGTTAGAAAAAGATATACATCTACAGATACTACACTGTTTATGTCCAATTTATATACAATATCAAAGACGTGACAACTAGCATGTAAAAACGTATACTGTAATCACAATGCTTATAAATTTCCCCTCTTAAACATGTTTATTAAAGAGATTTAATAAACATTTTCTCAAGCAATTGCTGACTGACCTGAAATATATCAACTGAAGCAGAAACACTTCAGTAGATGGCTTATTAATTCATTTGGGGTTCTGTAAAAGAGCCTACTGTCTGAACAATTAATTGTTATACATATACATATGGTAGCTCAGTGATAACATATCCACCTGCCAATGCAGGAGACGCACGAGACACAGGTTTGATCCCTAGGTTGGGAAGATCCCCTAAAAGAGGAGCGGGCAACCCATTCCAGTTTTCTTCCTGAAAGAAAAGAGGAGCCTGGCCAGCTACAGTTCCAGGGGTCACAAACAGTTGAACATGACTGAGTGCACACACACCCACATATAAGAACCTACTGTCTTAACAACTGACTGCTATCCATATGTTTATTTTCTCACCTTCTAAGGCAATTAGCCCACAGTGTGGTTTCCAACATCACACAAAATTCCAAGACTTAACTATAAAGCCACAAGTTTAAAACACAAACACTTTCAACCTTTATCTTTCTATCTTTAGAGTCCAGTGCTTCTTTAATGAATACTATCTTACTAAGCAAGTAAAAAAGATTATTCTGTTTAGCTGAAGGTAACTTTAATATTCCATATATTCATCCCTCCTACTGTAGAGTTTTACTTTTGATACCTGCTAAAAATGAGACTCAAGAAAAATTATAGGCATATAGGAGTAAACTGGCTTTCCAGGTGGTGCTATTGAAACCACCGTCAATACAAGAGACATAAGAGATGCAGGTTCAATCTCTGGGTCGGGAACATCCTCTGGAGGAGGGCATGGCAACCGACTCCAATATTCTTGCCTGCAGAATCCCATGGACAGAGGAGCCTGGCGGGCTACAGTCCATAGGGTCACACAGAATCGGACACAACTGAAGCGACTTAGCACAGTACAGGAGTAAACTGCTCAACTTTAAGAAAATATCTCTATATATTTTTCACAAAGTATTAGTTTAAAAAGTGATACTGTTAGAGTTTAACTTGCCAGAAAAAAAATTCTACACAAATGGAAAATAAATACAAATAGAATTTCTAAAAATCACATTCTCATTTGAAAAATATTCTAGTATGAATCAAAGATTCTAATAAGGAAGAAGCAAGAGCAGTAATCATTTGTGTAACTCACTGGACAGATATAACATTCAGAAAATTTTTTCAGCTTAAAAACTGAACTCCAATACTAATGTTGAAGAATTGAAAGAACTTTCTTTCTCTCTTGTATCCAAGTTAAAGATGGATGTCTTTTACTACACAGTTTGGGGTTTTACTTGAAGACATGTCAGATTGGTACATAAAACTCTAAATTCCTGAATGACACAGATTCATATGTACAGCACCTCCCTTATCTGTGGAGAATACATTCCAAGAATGTCAAGGTATACTTGAAACTGCCAACAGTACTAAACCCTTTATAGACTACACTTTTCTCAGCATCACTGTTCTTGCACTTTGGGGCCATTATGAAATACGGGTTATTTGAACACAAGCACTGCGATACGGCAACAGTTGACCTAATAACTGAGATGGCTACTAAATTACTAACAGGCAAGTAGTGTATAGTGTCGGGGTGATGGACAAAGGACAGAGCAAGACGGCGCCAAGACTTCATCATCCTATGCAGAATGGTGCTCAATTTAAATTTATTAATTGTTATTTCCAGAATTTTCCATTTACTATTTTCAGGCCAAAGATGATAATGGGTAACTGAAAGCACAAAAAGGAGAACCACAGATAAGGGCTGGGGGTGAGGTGGGGGGACTACTATACTAAATGTCAGAAATTAGACACAAACATGTAATGCTCCAGATAGGAGGGGGAAAATGTTTCTTATTTTATATTTTGACTTTATAAATGTTAATAGTTAATGTCACCTATAATGAAAGTGAAGTCACTCAGTCATGTCCGACTCTTTGCAACCCCATGGACTGTAGCCCACGAGGCTCCTCAGTTCATGGGATTTTCCAGGCATGAATACTGGAGTAGGTTGCCATTTCCTTCTTCAGGGGATCTTCCTGACCCAGGGATCAAACCTGGGTCTCCCGCACTGTAGGCAGACGTTTTACCGTCTGAGCTACCAGGGAAGTACCTATAAGACACCTATAAGGACACTGTAAAAAAAAAAAATTTTAAGCTTAAAAATTCAGTTACTTCCTAATGAAGTCAGTGAAGCAAAACATAATAGTATAGTCAAAACCTTCCAATATAAAAATGCAAGAATAGGACTTCCCTGGTGGCACAATGGATAAGAATTTCCCTGCCAACACAGGGAACACAGGTTCAATCCCTGCTCCAGGAAGAGCACACATGCCATAAAGCAACCAAGTCTGTGCACCGCAACTACTGAACCCACACCTTAGGGCCCAGGAGCCGCAACTGCTAAAGCCCAAGCGGTTAGAGCCTGTGCTCCACAGCAAGAAAAGCTCACAAACTGCCACTAGAGAAAGCCTGTGTAAAGCAACCAAAACTCAGCTCAACTTAAAACTGAATTCAAAAAAATTTTAAAGTTTCTAAAGAAAATGCAGGAGTAAAACCAAAAGATGGTCTTTAATTTTACCAATGCAATGGGAGTTTCAAATACATAAGCAATGAAAAACTGTATTTAGAACACTGAAAAATGAAAAGTCAGAGATAGTTCAACCATCCCAGCTCCTTAACTAATGATCTCAGAAGATTATGAAAAAGATCAATAAATTTCAGAAATGCCTTGAATTCATTCATAGCTAAATGTTTTATAAACAGCTTATTAAGTGACTTATTAAATCAATTCTTGCACACAAAATAGCTTAAATTCTTTAAAAAAAATACATTTATTTATTCTGTCAAAGTTCATTCACTATAATAGCACAATTTTCAGAAGATGATATTACAAAGAATTTTTCTATAGTACAATAAGTGTATGGTAACGAATTTAGCTGTCCATACTTGAGCAAAATTTTTCTATTTTCACCTATCCAGATGTTTCGGGGGAAGGAGTATAAATCTCACATATATTTATATATGATATATTAATATAAATTAAATAGGTATCTTTCATTCTCTTGTACATTAATTTCTATTAGGTTACAATTACAACACAAATTCATTTCTTTTCATTAGAATCTCAAATTTTTTCACAACATTACAGTATTAGATGACACTAAATATTGAGTATAATCAAAATGTCTTTAAAATTCTAATCATGTTATACTAAGTGTATTTTTTTAGCAAATGTTATCTGAAGAAAACCAAATCCTGACAAAAAACCCAGCAATTATCTTATTCCTTTATACATTCATTCTAATTTGCTATTCAACATGCACAGAAGAAATTTCTAATATGTAAAATCTCAAATATATAATCTCCTAGACTATATTTCTTATAATTTATCACACTTCATTTTAATGACTTTAGTTATTGCTTTCACAATATTGACAAAGATATTTAATTGTAACTGAGTCCAAGTAACAGTTCTATTGAGATAAATTATTACTAATGGCGTTATTAAGAATTTTAGTAGAAAACTCAACCAGGCCGAATGAAGTTATGACCTAAATAACTGTCACTGAATACTAGTTGCCCTTTATGTGCAGAAGATCCTGTTTCTTACCATGTATTAACTCTATTCCTTTTCTCTAAGCATGTACACTTCTTCAAATCATGTTTCCTCCAGTCATCCATAATCATATCTCCCATCATTCCAGAAGCAAACCTTACTAACACTTAAAACCTTACCTTCAAGAAAAATATATTACCCAAAATGGTAAGACTGTAGGCTGTAAAAGATCTATGATAAGCCATTAAAACTGACAACATCACAGAAAGAGGAAAATATGCACAGGAGTCAAAGGATAATCCAAATTACTGGCCCTGCATTCTCAAACAATTACTGACAAACTATGATTCACTGTTTTTCATTTATGGTGCTTCATTTTCAATCAGTAAGAAAGAATACTCACACTAGGTACCTCAGTTCACAAAGCAAGTAAGTAACATGGCACTGGAAGCTTTTGTCAACCTATTTCCTAAATGTCACTTTCATCTCTAAAGTTAAAAATTCTCCCTACAGAAGCCTAGACTTGCAAGCTGATTAGTGTTTTACAATGTATTTGACATACAGAAACTTTTTCTCATTAAGAAGTCTTCAGAAATAATGCATAAACTTCTATGCAAAATCCCACTGTACTCATAATGCAGGCCAAAACACTACTAAGAACTGACTGAAAATGTTAGAAAAATTACCGTAACATCTTAATTATACATGGATGATAGTTATCTATTAGCTAAGAACTTTCACATTTTTAAGTGATAAAATGACACCTTGAGAATTTTACAGAATCTAGAACAACAATTTACAGAGTTTCTTAGGCTGAATGAAACTTAAAATTGTTCAAATTCAAAAGGAAGCTTAGGTAATCTTACAGAAAAAAAAAAAAAGTCATCTAAAAAAAGGAAAAACAAAGCCAGGAGATTTCTAATACTAACCAACATGAAGACAATGAGAAATGGATTTATATTCCCATCTTAAAGAACAATAAAAATGAGCAAAACATATCAAACAACAACTTTGAGAAACGGGACAACAATCATATGAGAGACAAGATCAAGTGATCTCTACAATTATTCAAACTTCATTACTAGAGAGAATTTCCAGGTTGCAGTCAGGGCAGAGAGAACTTAAACAGTCCAGTAGTCTGCAAACAGGGAAGCCATGGTAGGTAGTACATGCAAGGCAATATACTAAATAGGAGAGAGCCATTTGAAGAAACAGGTACAATATGAGAACTTGAGATCTTCAAGGCTTTCCCATCAAGTCTTCAGCACATGTGCATGAAGAAAAAACCCAATGTCAAGGTAAGAACCAGAAAAAAACACATGATGGAACTTGCAGACAAGGATATTAAAACAGGTATTATAACTATATCCCATAAGTTTAGAAATGGGGGTAATTTCTAAAATTTCACACCTTTTACTCAGGTAAAAAGTATGAATACGTAAAGCAGACACAGCAGGAGTTAAAAAGGCTCATTATCAAACTTACAAAGGAAAACTACAATGTCTGAGATAAAAAATACATTGGGTGGAGAGAACAAGATGGCAGAGGAGTAGGTGGATGTGGAGTACATCTCTCTCCAAGAATACATCAGGAATACACCTTCCGATACAGAAGTCCATGTGGAACACCAGCTGAGAGCAGACAGGAGTACCTGAAAAAGAATATATGGAACCACGCAAAACTCAGGAGGACAAAGGAACTAGAGGGGAAAACAGGAGTGTTACTAGGACTGGACATGCCCTCAGTGGGTGGAGGAACTGAACCAGGGGTCCAATCCCCACATCAGGGCAACTGTCTGAGTCAGAAGAGAAACATTTAAGGCTGAGAGTGAAAAAGACTATCTGCAGCCTAAATGGACTGAGAATCAGACGGTCCTTGCCACAGCCACATGTATCCCAGACAGGGACACAGGTCCCCTAGAAGGTGAAGTAGCTGGGAGCCACAGCTTAGGGATTGTGGAACAATCCCAAGGCAAGGGCTGCTGTTGACTGTGGACAGATGGACCAAGGAGACATCAGGGAGGAGACTGAAGTAGGAAATGCCTGTGGATGAAAGCCAAGCAGCCATTGAAGCAAGGCAATACTACTGAGTGACACACAGTGGGCGGAGCCACCACCATAGTCTCTCTCTGCCCACATGCCAGCATCAGCATCTGAACAACCGACAGGCTGGCCCATCAAGGGCCTGACACACTGAACTACCAGTAGGACTCCCCCCCTTTAAGTGCCTGATGTGCCGATCTACAGAGTGAGACCCCAGCCATGGGGGTCCTTCTATCTGCCTGATGCACTGAACAACAGATAAGGACCCCAGGTAAGTAAGCCCTCTAAGTGCCTGAACAGGCAGAGATATGGAGAAAGACTAGACAAAGAGGCCTTCTGATCGTCAGCTACCAGAGGTTCAAAAAAAGGCTGATAGGGCCATAACTCCAGTGGCTGAGGCACTCCATGTCCCTGCACACTTGGGTCTCCATGACCCAAGCAGCTGCGCCACAATCATGTTCAGCCCTCACTGGGGAAGAGCTGCCACAGCCAAAAAAAAAAAAAATGCCTTGCCTCTGTGCACACAGGGTCACTTTGATCATGTCCAACTCTTTGGGACCCTCTAGACTGTGGCCTGCCAGGCTTCTTTGTCAGGGGGTTCTCCAGGCAAGAATACTGGAGTGTATTGGCCAATACTGGTTGCCATACCCTTCTGGAGCACTATATTTCCTGCTTCCCTAACCGCCAACTCCTCTAAGTACCTGGTGCTGCCAGAACCCCTGCGACCCAAGCAGTTGTACCACCTCTGCACCTGGCCCTCACTGGGGCAGACCCAAGTCCTCTAGGGCAGCCTCAGGAGCAAAACCCCAGTGAACAATCCACATGCAGAGGTGGAAATAAAACCACAATAGAAACCCAGCAGCAGTATGGCTAAGGAAGAAGACCCAAAACCTTCCCACCAGCTGTAGAAGCTTCAGATTAAATGCACATGATCAACTAGGCAGACTCTGTGTCTACGGAATATGTAAAAGAACACTGAGAGCTCCCACAAAAGAAAACACACTAGTTCTGATAGCTGTGGACACTGGAGGCAAGAACACGAAGGAGCAGAACCAGATTAGAATCTGAGCTGCCCCTACAGCAAGGCCAGAGACCAGCACAGTGTTGGAGGGCATCCTGAGGAGGTGAGGGGGACTGTGACTCCCACCAAGGGAAATGATCCTGAGAGCAGTGACTCAAGAAAAACATTTGTCATTCTTACGTTTTGACTTGTTCCGTAGTGTCTTTTGGATTTTTTTTTCCCTTCACTGCTGCCCCTTCCCACTGTAGCTGTCGATTTTAAGGCACTATGAAATCTATTAAGCTTTGAGTTCCTCCCCCCAATCACACTTTTTAGTGTTGTTATAAACCTCTGCCTATGCATTGGGCTTTTGCAGTTCTATAGAGTTTTCCTTTTCTTTTAATTTTTTAAAACCTATTATTATTTTTTCTACATTCAGTCCTTTGTCTGCTTTTCCTACTGTTCTTTTCCCCATGCAGTTAATCTTTAATGTATATAAATCTTTATGTACCTCTATTTAGTTTTGCATGTCTATTCTTCCTTTTCTTTCCTTTCCTCTCAACATTTTTGTTAGTTTTTCTTTCATTCCTTTATTCCCCAGTTGGCACCTTGCTTTAGTTTTGTTTTCCAGTTTGTGCCTTAGCTAGTTTTTGTTATTAATTGGTAGATATAATTTTTGGTTTCCTTTCTTTGCTGGGTCAATCTATTGTACTTTATTTTTGTTGGACTGTTTTGATTTTGCCTATGGATTTGTGTGTGTGTGTGTATATATATATATATATTCCATTATTTTAATTACTATTTGCCTGATTTTGTAACTATCATTTGTCTGGGGATCATCTTTGCTTTCTCATTTTTGGGTATGTGTTTTAATCTCATTTAATGCCATATCAAACCACTTGTGGAATCTTCGTTCCTGACCAGAGATCAAGCCCTGAGCCTTTGGAGTGGGAGCACTGACTCCAAGGCCTGAGACTACCAGAGAACTAACTCTAAGGAGTATCAAATAGTGAGAACTCCCACAAAGGAAACCACTTGAATACAAGACCCAGCATCATCCAACCACCAGTACCACCCTGTGCAGGACACCTCATCCAAACAACAAACAAAACGAAAATACAAACCCAATCATCAGCAGACAGGATTACCATGTCACCTAGTCTTGCCCATCAGAGGAAAAACAAACAAACAAAATAACTCAGCATAAATCTCACCCTATACGAAGCTTAAGCAAGCCACTACACCAACCTTAGTGGGGCAGAAATCAAAAGGAAGAAAAAATTCAACCTTGAAGCCTGGAAAACAGAGACCTCAAATACAGTAAGTTTAAAAAATAATAATAATGAAAAGGCAAGGAACAAGCCAGAAACACAGAAGTCCAAATAAATGAAGACAAAATAGGCAAACTACCTGAAAAAGAATTCAGAATAGAATAATGAGAGTAAAGATGATCAAAAACCTGAAAACAGAATGGAGAAAATATAAGAATCAATGAACAAAAACCTAAAAGAATTAAAGAATAAGCATACAGAGACAAACAACACAATTACTGAAATTAAATTACTCTAGAAGGAATCAATAGCAGAATATCTGAAACAGAAAACCGAATCAGTAAGCTGGAAGATAAAATGGTGGAAATAACTTCTGAAGAGCAGAAAAAATTAAGAAGAATGAAAAAAACTGAGGACAATCTCAGAGACCTCTGAACAATATCAAACTCACCAACATTTGAACTATAAGAGTCCTAGAAAAAGAGAAAAAGAAAGGGTATGAGAAATTTTTTGAAGAGATTATAGTTGAAAACATCCCAAACATGGAAAAGAAACTAGCCAATCAAGTCCAAGAGGTGCAGAGTCCCATACAGGATAACGCAAGGAGAAACATGACAAAACACATACTAATCAAACTAACAAAGATTAAACACAAGAAAGAATACTAAAAGCAGCAAGGGAAAAGCAACAAGAAACATACAAAGGAAACCCCATACATTTAACAGCGCTGAAAGGGGAAAAATCTACAACCAAAATTACTCTACAGGCAAGAATCTCATTCAAAACTGATGGATAAATCAGAAGCTTTTCAGACAAGCAAAACTTAAGAGAATTCAGTACCACCAAACCAGCTTTACAACAAATATTAAAGGGACTTATATACTCAAGAAATATAAGAGGATAAAAAGATCTACAAAATCAACCTCCAGACAATTAAGAAAATGGTAACAGGAACATAAATATCTATAATTACTTTAAATGTAAATGGATTAAATGCTCCAACCAAAAGACACAGATTAGTTGAATGGATCAAAAACAAGACCCATATATATGCTGTCTACAAGAAGTCCATTTCAGGCTTAAAGACACATATAGACTGAAAGTGAGAGGATGGAAAAATATATCCCATGCAAATGGAAAGCAAAGGAAAGCTGGAGTAGCAATCCTTATATCAAACAAAACAGACCTTAAAATAAAGAATATTAGAAGAGATAAGGAAGGACACTATCTAATGATCAAGAGATCATTCCAAGAGGAAGACATAATAATTGTAAATATCTATGCATCCAACATAGGAGCATCTCTATACATAACACAAACACTAACGGACAAAAAGGAAAAATTGACAGTAACACAGTAATAGTGTTACTTTAACATCCCACTCACATGAATAGACAGATCATCAAAACAGAAAATGAATAAGGAAACACAAGTCTTAAATGATACAGATGAGATGGATCTCATGGCTATCTTCAGGACATTCTATCCATATGCAAAAGAATACACCTTCTTCTCAAGTGCACATGGAACACTCTCCAGGATAGAGCACACCCTGGGTCACAAATCAAACCTCAGTAAATTAAAAAAAAAAAAATTGAAATCATATGAAGCATCTTTTCTAACCATAACACTATGAGACTAGATATCAATTACAAGAAAAAAACTGCAAAAAACACAAACACATGGAGATTAAACAATACGTTTCTAAATAACCAAAAGGTCATGGAAGAAGTCAAAAGGGAAATAAAAAATTCTAGAAACAAATGACAATGAAAACACGACAACTCAAAACCTCTGGGATGCAGCAAAAGCAGTTATAAAAGAGAAGTTTATAGCAATACAAGCCTATCTAAAGAAACAAGAAAAACACTGAATAGACAACCTAACTTTACACCTAAAACAACTGGAAAAAGAAGTCCAAAAAACAAGACAAAACAAAATAAAAATAGCAGAAGGAAAGAAATCATAAAGATCAGAGCAGAAATAAGTAAAAAAGAAATGAAAGAAACAATAGCAAAGATTAATAAAACTAAAAGCAGGTACTGTGAAAGATAAACAAAACTGACAAACCTTTAGCAAGACTCATCAAGAAAGAAAGACAGAAGAATCAAATCAACAAAATTGGAAATGAAAAAGGAGAGGTTACAAATGCAAATATACAAAGGATTATAAGAGACTATTACAAACAACTATATGGCAATAAATGGATAACTTGGAAGAAATGGACAGATTCTTAGAAAAGTTCAGTTTCACAAGGCTGAAACAGGAAGAAATAGAAGTTATGAACAACCAAATTACAAGCACTGAAATTGAAGCTGTGATCAAAAATCTCCCCAAAAATGAAAGCCCAGGACCAGATGGCTTCACAGGGCAATTCTATCAATAATTTAGAGACGAGCTAACGCCTATCCTTCTAAAACTCTTTGAAATGATTGCAGAGGAAGGAATACTCCCAAACTCATTCTATGAGGCCACCATCACCCTGATACTGAAACTAGAAAAACACAACAAAGAAATAAGAAAACTATAGGCTAATATCACTGCTTAACATAGATGCAAAAAACCTTAACAACATTTTAGCAAACAGAATTCAGTTCATTTCAGTTCAATCACTCAGTAGTGTCCAACACTTTGCGACCCTATGGACTGCAGCACACCAGGCTTCCCTGTCCATCACCAAGTCCCGGAGTCCACCCAAACCCATGTCCATCGTGTCAATGATGCCATCCAACCATCTCATCCTCTGTCGTCCCCTTCTCCTCCTGCCACCAATCCCTCCCAGCATCAGAGTCTTTTCCAATGAGTCAGCTCTTCACATGAGGTGGCCAAAGTACTGGAGTTTCAGCTTTAGCATCATTCCTTCCAAAGAAATCCCAGGGCTGATCTCNTGTCCATACCATTTCTGTCCTTTATTGAGCCCATCTTTGCATGAAATGTTCCCTTGGTATCTCCAATTTCTTCAAGAGATCTCTATTCTTTCCCATTCTATTGTTTTCCTCTATTTCTTTGCATTGATCTCTGAGGAAGGCACTCTTATCTTTCCTTGCTATTCTTTTGAACTCTGCTTTCAAATGGGTATATTTTTCCCTTTCTCTTTTGCTTTTAGCTTGTCTTAAACAGAATTCAACAAAATTGAATTAGCTTACTGCCTTGAGAGAGTTCCCAGCCTACTAAATTGAGGAGATAGAGCTGAGAATCAAGGAAGACCAGAGCAGGTAGACATCAGAGGCCAGATATCCAAGAAGCAAAAGCTTTACAGAGAATCCCGGAAATGTGCAAAGGGTTTGCTTTTGAACATTCACCAGACCAGAGCCCAAGAAAGAATGATCTAAAAGTATTACAGGGAAAAGGATTATACTATAGTTTTAGGCACACAGACCTCTGGAAATGGTACTTATTTCCATCATCTAGAGCAAAAAACCTCATAATTAACAGGGGACTGCATTAAGTATAGATAAATCTTGCTTCAGTCATAGGGATTATTTAGCCTTAGAACAGGGTTTCTTAAACCTTGGCTGTATTGATGTTTACAACTGGATAATCCTTTGCTGGGTGGTTCTGTCCCATGTATTGTAGGATGTTTAGCAACATTACTGTCCTGTACCTACTAGTAGCAATCCTTAGTCATCACAATAAGAAACTTCAAGTGTCCTAATACAGAAGTACTCCGAGACCCAATAGGAGGTGATGGATGTTGAGGCAAAGAACATATTTAAAGAAATAATGGCTAAAAACACTTCAAACATAATAAAAACCAAAAGTCCATACCTCTAAGCAGTTGAATCCCAAGCACAATAAACATGAAAAGAAAACTGAAACTAAAAACTGAAGCACAATAATTAACTGATCAAAATCAGCAATAAATAGGAAATTTCTAAGAGGAGAATATATCAGGGGTGTGTGGCATGTGACATCCAGAGAATCAAAATTTAGGATATCAGATTTCTCATCGAAATAGCCCAAGTGACAAGACAGTAGAGCAACATTTTCAGAGTAGTAAAAGACAAACCTGTCAAACCAGAATTACATACCTGGCAAAATTTTCTTTTAAAATGAAGGTGAAATAAAGACTTTTCAAGCATTAAAAAATGGAAAGAATTCATCATCAACAGACCAAAACATATGGAATGCTAAAAAAAGATGGTTTTCAGACAGAAGGAAAATCATACCAGGTGGAAATCTGATTCTAAGCAAAAGAAATGAAGAGCTCTAGAAATAGTAATTAAATGAACATATATACATTTATTATTTAAATCACTTTAAAAGATGTTTGATGATTTCAACAAAAATGTTATAGTGTTTATCACATGTAAAAGTACAATATGGCTGTGTATGATAAGTGAATAATGTATTAATAAAGCAGTTTTCAAAAATAAACACAAAATTAGAAAATAAAATGTGTTATTGTGATAGCATAAAGACTAGGAATGATAAAACGGAGGTGTACTACTGCAAGGCTCTTATACTACGGGTGATGCCATATAGCACTATCTGAAGGCAGATTACAATGTTTTAAATATATACAACATCTGAAACAATTGCTAAAATAACAACAACAGAAAGTTAGAGATATTAAACCAACAATGGAGATAAATATACTGGATTAACCCAAAAAAGAGGAGAAAAGAGAAAACAGACATTAAAGAACAGATGGGACAAATATTAAGATGAGAAATTCAATTCTAACCATATCAATAATTACATTAAATGGGAATGGTATAAACATTCCAATCAAAAAGTAGACCTTGTTAGGATGGACAAAAAATAAGACTCACTAGCATGTTGCCTACAAGAGATCCACTTTAAAGAGACAAAAAGTTTACAAGTAAAAGAGTGGGAAAAGATATACCATAATATCAACAGTCAAAAGAAATTTATATTAGTTATATTAATATCAGACAGAGTAGAACTGAGGACAAAGTATATTATAAATATTTCAAAATGATAAATAAGTCAAATAATCAACCACATCCATTTATGCCCCTAATAAAAGAGTTTCAAAATATACGAAGAGAAATCAGAATTGCAAGGAGGAATACACAAACGCATAATGGTACTAGGAAGAAGATCCTTGGAAAATCTCTATATTTAGAAAAAAACAACACATTTCTAAATAATCCATGAGTCATATACAAAAGCCAAAGAGAAAGCAGAAAGTATTATAAACTAAATGAAAATGAAAACATGATATATCAAAATTTGTGAGAGAGAGTCAAATGAATGCTTTCAGAGAATTTTACAGCACTAAATGTCTACAGTGGAAGAGAAAAGTCTCAAATCAAAAAATAATTCTTCCAAAGATGGAAGGGGGGTGGAACAGAATGAAGGAAGAGGAGTAAATGAGTGGCAAATGAAATTCAAAGTAAACAGAAAAAAGAAAGTAACAGTAAAGAACAGAAATAAAAACCAACCTGACCTTACACTGCCCGTAAGAAGTGTTAAGGGACAATGAAGCAATGTCCACAAGGCACTCTGTTTCATAAAATATGACACCAAACAAGGCATCATTCACATATAAAAACAACATGAAAATAAGCTCAAGGAGAGAGTTCTTAGTCTTTCATTGGTTGGGAAATGTTTAATGAATAGAGCCAACTGAGGGAGAGTCAAAGTAATCAATAAAGGAATGGGGTAAATGGGGTAAAGAAGCGGGTGGTAAGCACTTAAATCATTTAAATATAGAATAAGTCTGTAACAATTATGGTTATAGAACAAAATGTAAATTTTTAAACACTTAAAATATAAAAACAATTATTAAAAACCGAGAGGGAAGATGAAATACAGCACTAATTTGCTGACTTTTCACAGCACATTAATATTGCTTAAAAAGAAAACACATGGTTGACAAAATTAATGGCTCTAATCTCATCTTTTTCACAAACCTTTCCTAAATATCACAGCCTTAGAGGGCGACTGAAACAATGTTTCTTTCAATAAACAGATATGTCAATCTGATTCTAAGGTAAAGAGCAACTAAGGTTTATGTTTTCAAAAATCAATTCGCTAAGAATATAACCAAGAATCCCTAAATATCTACTAAGAATTTGGTTTAAACATGGAAAATTTGAGTTTATATGCCATAAATGGGACACTTTACACCGAAGGAGAATGCTGGTGTATGCATATTCTATACTTCAATTTTTATAAGACAAGTTTTTGCTTTCAATTATAGATTCAATGCATTATGTGACAGAGAAAATGATGAAAAGTTTTAAATTTTCTTAATGCTTCAATAATTCATGGAAGAGTGAGAAAAAGTCGAGTATGTAGATTTAGATTATTTTGTATAACGCAGACAGACATTTTACTTATGGAAATATGCTGGATATAGTGAACCGCTTCTTTAGATCAAGAATCTTTTATATTTAAAAGAGCTCCCACAATTTCAACTTGTTGAACCTCCAAAGTTTACAATGATGATGTGTGATGACTACAAACCCCTACAGAACCTGAAAGTGTTAGAAAGCCCATCTGATTTCTTGAACTAAGTACAGATATATCTATCAACTCAATCTAAACTTGCAGTTTTCTCACTAAGACTAGACTGAGTGCTCTGAACACAAAGGAAATTAAATATTTAAAAGAACAGCTGAAAGTCTTTAGAAATAACATTACATTTCTGAAGAAATATCATAGATTTTAATGAATAATAATTATGTTCTTAGTTGTTAAGCAGAATAAATATTTGTTGAATGTTCACCAAGAATATATAGCATTTTAAGTATCTAGTATGAATCTACTATTTCCAGAACTATTTAAATAGCCAACTCTGAACAAGCTATAGATTTACCTGGCAGTGTGAAAGAGCATTCTTTTATGAAATTGCTGACACAGAAACTAAGAGATAACAGCTACAAACAGATGAACCAATTGCAATCTGTTTTGATACTTGTTTCTGGCTGAATACACCACACAAGTCTCAAAAGTAATTCAATTTTATTATTTTGATCAAAACTGATCACTCTACACTTTATAAAAAACATTACTTGAATAACTAGTTACCACTACTAAAAAAATTCTATCTACCTAAAGTTGGCTAGATGTGTTACAGTATATAATTGCTACAATTATTCATTGGTTGCAAAGGGGTCTATACTGCTACAAAAATTTCATTCATGCCAAATTGGCTAGATGTGTTATACATGCATAATCATTACAATTATGAGTTGTTTCCAAGTTAGCTCGTAACTTGAGGTCCAATTAATATACTGACATACCAAGAATTGTAACTGTCAGGGTAAAAATATTTTTGTATCATTATATATTGTCAAATTTCAGTCAGTAAATATAGCATAAATAACAACAAACTTTAAACCATGTGCTCTTTGACTTTTGAATATAAGATGGTTTAAGATAATCCATAGACCCCCTTCCAGGTACGCTACAAACACTTGCTACCGAGACATTAATGAAAAAATGAGACGATTTTGAGAAATAAAACAAAACAGAAGATAACACAGAAAACTTTTTAAATTTTGAGATGTTTTTCTTACATACTAGCAGAAGATATAATGTGACTTTCCTCTATATAATCCTCTTAATGTAAGCATTTACTTGACAGCTATAAAGGGGACAGGATTTGCTATCCAGAAGGATCAATACCAACCTTGTAAAGCCTACAGCAAAGCACATAAACATGCTGTAGGAGACATTAACACTAGACTGAAAGAAATAATTATATTTTCAATAAACATGTTCTTACTGGATAATCAATTTTTTACACATCTTACCAGCTGTTTCACAGCTCAGGTAGTAAATGGCAGCAGCTGTTATATCAAAACCATATATGCATATGAAGTACTTGTAATTTTTCAGAGGTATCTACTTATTTTTCATCAGTCACATTTAACTCATATTAAATAAAAACAAGATTTTCACAGGGTGATTAATTCAGGAGAATTTTTATTACAGTCTTATTTTAGAAATGAATTCTTAACCAATTATTTTTATGTCAGAAGACTTAATAATTGAAATTACATGCTGCCCTTATTCTGATATTTAACAGATTTGTCATGATCAATGTCTCTGAAATATTAAATTAAAAGGTGTCATGGTAATTACTATGGATTAAATACTAATTAAGATTTTTTAGGCAGATAAGCTCAAACTGTTTGCAGTGAACAATTATATTACTAATATTTTCCAACACAACACATGCATCATTCATATGCAGCCTATAAATACAACTGGCTAATTTCCAGAATTACTTCAAAAGACCTTAACATTTAATGCAGAATTTGACTCTTGGTTAAAAACATCTATATATAATGTATCCAAAAGAAGGTATATTTAAAGGTAAATAGTTCAAATTATGTTACCACAGAATGATCATATTTCTGTTCTTAATTTGTAATAGTGAGCCCAAAATATGCTTTGAGATGGGTATATAATTCGCAGGATGAGACAATTATTTTTAAATGTACATCAACAAACAACTATAATTTATAGTAAAAATATGTACCAGAAATTTGAATTAGTCAAATACTTACTGCTATATAATAAACTCTTGCTTTGTCTACCAATATCCAGTTTTTCTCCATATCAAGATGTTTTTCCTTTTTGTAACAATTGGCAGCAGCAAGATTAGCTACAAGGGACCTAAAACAACAACAAAATGTAAGTAGGCTTTTACTCACAGTCACACCTGTCCTATAATTATAAAGTTAACTATTTTTGCAATTTTTGTTTTCATTTTTTCTTTTTTAATTTTTTAACACCAAAAACATTTTGTACTGAAGTATAGCCAATTAACAACGTTGTGACAGTTGGAGGTGAACAGAGAAGGGACTCTGCCAAACATATACATGTATCCATTCTCCTCCAAAACCCCCTCCCATCCAGCCTGACACACAACATTGAGTAGAGTTTCATGTGCTATACAATAGGTTTGTGTCAATTATCCATTTTAAATATAGCACTATATACATGACCTTTCCAAAGTCCTTAACTATTTCTGGACTATCCCATGGAAAGCCCCCCACCTCCACCCCGAAACCATGAGTTCATTTTGTAAGTCTGTGAGTCTTTTTCTGTTTTGTAAGTTCACTTGTATCATTTCTTTTTAGATTGCACATGTAAGGGATGTCATATGATATATCTCCTTCTCTGTCTGAAATACTTCACTATGAGTTTCATTTTAATTCTTAATTCTTCAAACTGCTGTATATTGATTTTACTAAACTAATGTTAATTTTGTTTTAAAAATTTTGTAAGACATCTTGGTTACCTTGGTAAAAACACAGACATTAATCTAAATATCATCTAGTATTTCGAGAAACTAGCATTTAAGCTTCCTTTTGATACTAAAATGATAAAATTATCTACTCTCTACATTTTAATAGTTCAAAACGCAGGTAAGAAATAGCTACTATATAGTTATACAGAAAAAAATGCAACTAAAATCTTCAGTTTTCAAGTATCAACAAAATATCCATTGATATTTACAGATTTAAAAGCCAAGCATGAGATTAATTTTGTAAAACACACATATATATGTAGACCATATTTACTATGAGAAATTAATTTGCAATTCATTACATTTTGTGCACTATAATAGATTTAAATTACTTTTTATAGTTGAAAACTCCCTGTGCTGGTCCCGTTTTGCAGCTGAAAAATCTAACCACAATACTACACTTAAAATTTTGCTGCCAAGTATCACATAAAACTTTTTATTATTGCCCAACAATTAAACTTAACACAATAATTGTTTACATTACAGACAAAAATACTTTTCCTTTTCCTACTGATCCAGAAACAAAACACAACTTGCCAATTTTTCCAACTTTTTTTGGTAACAGCTGTGATTAAGAAAACAAAAAGAAACCCACAAATATATCATCACTTAAGATTCTGATAACACGGTTAGAATCTCTTTTGAAAAAATCAATTATCTTCAAAGACATATTTCTACTCACCCATTCGCCAACTGAGTGACTAAGTGAAGGATACATTGTTTATGTTCAATTGGATTAATGAAAATAAGCATGATATGCATTAATACATGCATAGATAAAATAACTATATTACAGTTTAAGAATAACCACTCAGTCCATAAAATATATTTTAGTAATCATGACTCCTGCAAAATTTTGGCATAAAATGGTTACTAAATAAAAGCAAATACTTTTAGTACAAGCTACTAAATTCTATTATGATAATAAAACTACTCTTCGAGAGAAAACTAAATAGTCCTCCAAAAGAATATACAGGTATTCTTACTATCCAAGTGCATCTGGTTCAGAGTTTGGAGAAAAATAACCTGGTTAAGAAAAATATTGCCTTAATCTGAGTTTGGGATAGTAGAAGTAAGAGTTTCTAGCTCTGTTTAAAAGTTTATCCAAATTTATTAAGTTCTACAATTTGGAAAATGAGTTAGAGAGCAACAGTTTCCCTCAGTTTCTGACTTCCAATATTACCTAAATAATACTGATAATGCAATTCATATGAGGATATAAATTAAGCTGCTGACATCTGGACAACCTAGTATCACAAATGCTCTTCTCACTAACAGGAAATCTCTGCACCTGCCTACTAAAGGTAATTTTAGAAAAAGTGAAAAGAGGAAAGGTCTAATTAAGTGTATCTCAATATCTCAACAATTGATGGGTTTTATTTATTACAAATACTATTTTTTGTTGGTAGGAGAACTTTACTACTTTCTTATAACTTTATTTTTTAAAATGGCTTTGGTACCATAACTATTTCTGAAAGTTTTATTTTAGCTATTTCATGACTACTGTCTAGAATATCGTCGAGTTTTTAATATATGTTTGCGAAGTCAAAAGTGTGCAAAAATAAATGAGGTAAAAAGAAGGAATAGAGCAAGGGGAGGAGAGATAAGGTAGGAAATAAGGAAAAGAAGACAAGAGGCAGGAAAGAAGAAAAAGGGTGACAGAAAATGGGGGAGGACATACAGCATTTCCAGCTGTAAGGTATGTAAAGTATCGAGTGAATTGTTATTTTAAAAGAGATCATCTTTGTGGATTCTAACAATAACAAAAAAAAGTCATTTTTTTCTTTTTCAATGGAGAAAAAAAGCTCATGCTGATAAGCAACATGGTAATGCTGATGTTAACAAAGCATGAATGTACTGAAGATAAACCCCCACATAACTGCAAAAGGCACAGAAAGAAGCAATGCATGGCAGGCTCTGACAGACAGCGTTCAAGTTCATAGAAAGAAAAATCTTCTGATAAGCAAAGCTGTTTAGAAATGTAATGGCTTGTTTTTTGAGTAGTACACTACCCATGACTGAAGTTGTTTAGTATGGACAGATAACTATCTGCCAGAATTGCTTTAGATGATATAATCCATAAGAGACTGGATATAATGTAATATTTTATACATGATAAAATACATTAAAATATATTTTATATATACTAAAATATATATATGCAAATGTTTAACATTTCAGTCTTAGGATATGTTGAAAAGGACATTCTTCTTAATGTCAGTTCGGCAAGAACCTAGTTTATAAAACATCGAATAAAATGTGCTTCATTCTTAACTCTAATTCTCTGGTGGCTCAGCTGGTAAAGAATCTGCCTGCAAAGCAGGAGACCCAGGTTAAATTCCTGGGTCAGGTAGATTCCCTGGAGAAGGGAATGGCAACCCATTCTAGTATTCTTGCCTGGAGAATTCCATGGACAGAGGAGCCTGGTGGGCTATAGTCCAAGCGGTCTCAAAGAGTCGGACACAACAGAGCAACTAACATACACACACATAAAAAGCATCGGCAAGAACACATGATCTCCAAATTTTCATTTCATTGTGCTTCATGAAGACAATAGCAGGTTCAAGAAAGGAACAAAAAAACCTTAAGGAAAAGTGATATAAGGAAGAAGGGTCTATTAAATATTAAAACCATTATAAACATGAAGTCTAAATTCCAAACTCAGATGTGGATTCAGATTTTCCCAGCGGTGAAGCAGCCAATTAGCACAGCGCTTGCCTTCAGACAGCACTGACCTGTTGCCACCAGTGATGCACGCGGCACACGTTCCTGTGGGCTGCTCATTTTGTTCATAGTAATGAGCATCCACATGGGCTTCAGCAGCTTTTTTCTTCAGGATCTCCCCAAATTTATCTATCCCAATGCATCCAAAAAATGTTGCTGCTTTGTGTGGCTGCTGAATCATCCACTGAAAAATGGAAACATAAGTAATTTTAATGGGTCAGAAAAATGGAACACACAGTTCAGTATTCTGCCATGGATGGTGGCATAAAATGGTTTCTTTGTGAGCAGCTGTCACTGTTATGAATGGAATTCTGTTCCTGAATCACCACTTATGATAACAAATTTGATACAACAACTAGAGAAAATCTTAATATACTTCTTTCAGAAAGAAAGAGGGGAGAGTGACTGATTAAGAACTCAGAATCAAAGTCATATAGAATGTTAGGTTACTAATTAGTCTTAATACAGAAAAATAATACCAAGTCCAATAGAAGTAGTGAAGCATTGTCATTAAAAGTCCAGAATCTATAATGAATACCATGTGGGTTGAAATCTTGCCTTTGCCACTAATTAGCTGAATAAGTCAGAGCATGTCACTTAACATTTCTATGCCTCAGTGTCCTCATCTATAAATGGCAAACAATTATATCTCATAAGGTTGCTGGAGATTAAGTAATTTAATGTATATGTACTGTTGGACAAGGTAAATGATGTATACCTGTGGTTGTCTCTATTATATATGTAATTCATATATGTGTGTAAATACATACATATACACAAATATATATACTAAACTATGTCCAAGTCTAGTAAGTTGCTTTAAAGACAACTTACTTATTCAGAACTAAAGAGTATTAAAAATTCTAACTCATTAGTCTCATAAACTTTAATTTATTTGCTATAAATTAATGACAATGTCTTTTAAAAGGCATACTTTCTCTTGACTTGTTATCTTGTCTAATTAGGCTAAAACTCCTGAGGTTTTTAACACTTGTATTAGTTACAACAGTCATTTTGTTACTGTAAACATTTATTTTGTTTCTATGACTTTTTAGCAAACTACTCAATATACATAGTCATGATGTCAAAATCATACCATATTCCCAAATATTTGGAAGAGAAAAGAAATGCATGTATCAATATATTAAATGTAAAAGGGATGAGGAAAGTAAAAAAAGATAATGAAGAGAAATCTGTAAGATAAAGATACACTAATTGTCTAATGATTTAGCAGTCTAATTCTACATATAGGGATTTATCCTGAAGATACACGTCCACAAATACAAAACAACATATGCCTAAGTATTCTTTGAGACATTATTTGTTATGAAAAATTATTGGGGAAAAAATGTCCCACCACAGAAGACTGGGTTAATAAAATATAATAAATTCAATCAATGGAATATAAAAATAAAAAAAAAAAAAACAAGCAAAACTATTTGAAATACAACAAATATTTAAATGCAATGTATAATCCTTACTGGATGTTGGATTGAGAATAAAATCAAACAGCTATAAAATTATTGGAACAATCACTAACAGTACTGCATAAATTCTAAATTTCTCAAGTAGAAAATACAAAATGGTTCAGAAAATATATATATATTTATGTAAAGAAAGAGAAAGAGAAAGCTAAAACACTAAAAGTTGGTGTATCTATATAATAGGTACAAAGAAGTTCTTTTTACTTCTCTTTATACTTCTCTGTGAAAAACCAAGACAGCACATTAAAAAGCAGAGACATCATTTTGTTAACAAAGGTCCGAACAGTCAAAGCTATGGTTTTTTGAGGAGTCATGCGCGCCTTCGAGAGCTGGACCATGAAGAAGGCTGAGTGCCAAAGAACTGATGCTTTCAAACTGTAGTGCTGGAAAAGACTCTAAGGCCCAAGGACTGCAAGGAGATCAAGCCAGTCAATCCTAAAGGAAATCAATGCTGAATATTCATTGGAAAGACTGATGCTGATGCTGAAGCTGAAAGTTGATACTTTGGCCACCTGATGTGAAGAGTTGAGTTATTAGAAAAGACCTTGATGCTGGGAAAGACTGAAGGCAAAAGGAGAGGAGTGCAGCAGACGATGAGATGGTTACATAGCATCACTGACTCAATGGACATGAATTTGAGAAAACTCTGGGAGATAGTGAAGGACGGGGGAGCCTGGGATGCAACTGTCCATGGGGTCGCAAAGAGCTGAATATGACTCAGTGACTGAACAACAACAAAAATTTTTCTGTAAGTTAGAAAATTTTCAAACTTAAAGGAAGGGACAAAGATATTATGACTAAATCAGTCATTAAATTTAAAAATAATAATAATTAAAATTAACTTATTCAAACTTTAATGATATCAATTTATTAAAAGAAGTCAACCTCATGAAGCATTTTAATATCTTAAAATGCATCAATCAGTTCAGTTTAGTTCAGTCGCTCAGTTGTGTCCAACTCTTTGCGACCCCATGAATCACAGCACGCCAGGCCTCCCTGTCCATCATCATTTCCTGGAGTTCACTCAGACTCACATCCATCGAGTCAGTGATGCCATCCAGCCATCTCATCCTCTGTCGTCACCTTCTTCTCCTGCCCCCAATCCCTCCCAGCATCAAAGTCTTTTCCAATGAGTCAACTCTTCGCATGAGGTGGACAAAGTACTGGAGCTTCAGCTTTAGCATCATTCCTTAGCATACCTAATAGATTTTAAATCCTTTAAACCACTCTTAGGTAAATTATAAATTTAACAACAGAAAATATCTGTGGGTTTTTTTTAAATAATTTACTTTTACTCATGTAGAAGCATGATTGATCAACTATGTTTGCTTTAGGTAGTGAGATTAAAAAAAGGGAAAGTCAATAGCAAATTTTATTATGATCATTTAAATAACTTAAAATGTCATTAAAATATCAATGATAGTAATTGCAATGTAATTCAGCTTAATTATAATCAAATTTCATATATTAAAAAATATGGTCTGAAAAAAAGGGCTATATCACCTCACTATGGAGGTTAAATTTGATTTATAATTCTTTCTTAATCAGAATTTAAATAAATTGAAATGTCTCTATTACAAATCAATATTACTTGAATTTTCAAAATAAAAAGAATGGACAAACAGAACTATTCAGCAGGTTGTGTTATAATTCCACTATTGAATATTTCATCATAGGCAACTGGCTAACATTCTGGTAATACCTGATATCAGCATACTGACAAAGAAAAGCACTTTACTCTTGGATCAGTTACTTCCAGTTAAAAGTTAGCCAGTCTAAAATGGGAGTTTAGTAAGCCAAAGCAGACACATAAAAGAAACAGAAGCCATGCTCACTGCTTGAAAGTATTTAGTGAACTACCAAATAAGTCAAGATGTTATAATCAAGGAAGTTGGAAAAGATTAAAAAATCAATTCTTAAACATTTAATACACATATACTAGAGAATAAAGACGAAAATAACAGTCCCTAAAACAAAGTCAAAATCACTACATTGTCAGAATTTCTAGAAGAGATTCAACCTTCAATCATAACTTGATTCAATCATTACTGCTTTTTTAAAGGCAAAATAAACCGCCCCAATTTTTTGTTCCTGTAAGTACAGTACATCATTAAACACATATGTTTAATTTTCAATCTAGCTCTGAGGAAGAAGTAGGGTTCAGAATTACCCTTGTGCTATAATTAATTATAAAGAAAATCAAAATGGAAAAACTACAGAATTTCCAGACACTGGCCAACAGGAAGAGTTGCACTGTAATCCTTGATAGAAAAGACACAAGGTAAGCCCCAACATCACGCAGTCTCTCTGCCAGTAAGCAATTTACAGACTACAGTGCATGGAGGAAGAAGACAAACACAACCTGGCATTCTCACTAAAATGAGCAGACAGAGGTTCACGGAGAGTCAAGAGACTAGAAATTTTGCAAAAGACTTTCAAAGAGGAATGAGCTGAAATCTATGTAGAGTAATTACTGAGGCTTTGGGTGGGGACCACTCTGGGCATGTTTAAGGAATATCTGAGATCACAAAGAATCTCATATAAATGCTTTAGGATTAAAAAGTGACTTTATCAAGGTCTCAGGAGTCAGTTCAGTTCAGTAACTCAGTCATATACGACTCCTTGTGACACCATGGACTGCAGCACACCAGGCTTCTCTGTCCATCACCAACTCCCGGAGCTTACTCAAACTCATGCCCATTGAATTGGTGATGCAATCCAATCATTTCATCCTCTGTCGTCCCCTTCTCCGCCTGCCGCCAATCCCTCCCAGCATCAGGATCTTTTCCAATGAGTCAACCCCTTGCATGAGGTGGCCAAAGTATTGTAGTTTCAGCTTCAGCATCAGTCCTTCCAGTGAATATTTAGGACCGATTTCCTTTAGGATTGATCGGTTTCAGCTCCTTGGTGTCCGAGGGACTCTCAAGAGTCTTCTTCAACAACACAGTTCAAAAGCATCAATTTTCAGCACCCAGCTTTCTTTATAGTCCAACTCTCACATCCATACATGACTACTGGAAAAAGCATAGCTTTGACTAGATGGACCTTTGTTGGCAAAGTAATGTCTCTGCTTTTTAATATGCTGTCTAGATTGGTCATAGCTTTTCTTCCAAAGAGCAAGCGTCTCTTAATTTCATGGCTGCAGTCACCATCTGCAGTGATTTGGGAAACCAAGAAAATAAAATCTCACACTGTTTCCAGTTTCCCCATTTATTTGCTATGAAGTGATGGGACCCATGACATGATCTTCATTTTTTCAATGTTGAGCTTTAACCAACTTTTTCACTCTCGTCTTTCACTTTCATCAAGAAGCTCTTTAGTTCTTTTTCGTTTTCTGTCATAAGGGTGGTGTCATGTGCGTATCTGAGGTTATTGATATTTCTCCTGGGAATCTTGATTCTAGCTTGTGTTTCATCCAACCCAGCATTCTCATTAAGTACTCTGCATATAAGTTAAATAAGCAGGGTGACAATATACAGCCTTGACGTACTCCTTTCCCGATTTGGAACCACTCTGTTGTTCCATGTCCAATTGTAACTGTTGTTTCTTTGCCTGCATACAGATTTCTCAAGAGGCAGGTAAGGGGGTCTGGTATTCCCATCTCTTTAAGAATTTTCCACAGTTTGTTGTGATCCACACAGTCAAAGGCTTTGATGTAGTTAATAAAGCAGAGGTAGATGTCTTTCTGGAACTCTTACTTTTTCAATGATCCAGTGGATATTGGCAATTTGATATATGACTTCTCCCGTTTCTAAATCCAGCTTGAATATCTGGAAGTTCACGTTCACATACTGTTGAAGCCTGGCTTGGAGAAGCCTGAATCAGGAGTCAAGATCATTATTAAAAAAAAAAAAACTAACGTGATTCTATATACTACCAAGGAATAGCTGAAATTTAAAATTAAGAAAACAATGTCATCTACAATATAAAAAAATGAAACATACTGGGATAAATGTAAGAAAACGTGCAAAATCTGTACAGAGAACACTATATATGTTTGCTAAAGGGGAAAAATACCTGCATAAATAGAGAGCTATATATTATGTATATGTATTAGGAAAAAATATGTACACACACACATACATTTTTGGCCATGCTTTGTGCTTTGCGGGGTCTTAGTTCCCTAACCAATAGACTCAATCTGGTCACTCAGCAGTGAAAGCATCAAGTTTTACCACTGGACTGCCATGGAATTCCCCAAAACTCAATACTTGTTAAAAAAAAAAAACAATTCTGCATTAATAGATTCAGAGAGCCATTGCAAATCCTAATCAAAATCTCAATATGAGGATGTCCCTGGTGGTCCAATGGTTAAGACTCTCCCTGCCAATGCAAGGCACAGGGGTTCAATCCCTGGTCCTGAAAGATTTCACATGTTGTGGGGCAACTAAACCCCTGTGCAGCAACTAACGAGCCTGCATGCCACAAGTACTGAAGCCTGCTTGCCCTAGAGCCATCCACCCCAACAAGAGAAGACATGGCGACGAGAAGCCCACACACGGCAACTAAAGAGCGCCTGCACTCTCTGCAGATAGAGAAGGCATGTGGACAGCCCTGAAGACCCTGCACAGCCATGAACAAATAAATAAAAACAAACAAACAAACAGAAAACTCAATAGAATTTCTAAGGATATATCAAAAAGCTGGTCTATCAACAGGAAACAGAGAAGTAACTAGAACAGTCAAAGGTTAGGAGGTAGGCAGTGTGACAGAAATTAACAGTGATTTAAATTCCAATGTCTCACATATAAAATGTGGATGATATAATCTGTTATCTTATAAGGATGCTTTAAGAATTAGAAATAGACTAACAAAACACGTACTTTAGTTCTGGAAATGATATGAAATAGCTCTTACTATACTGTGAGTAACTACACCTAACAGGAGAACCAGAAAGTCATCACTGTTAACTTTAAATTAACACATGAATTAGTTGAATACAATTTTGAAAGCAATAGTAAAGATACCATGTTACCAGGAAACACCCAGGAGGGAGATTAATTGCAGCTAAGAGGATCAGAAGAGCGTTCCAGAGATGGGTGACATTATCAGCTAGTCTGAAGGATAGGTATAATTTTCAAAAATAGCTATAAACTGGAAAGAAAGTAGAAGCATAGAGCACATGCCTCCTTTACTGTGTGAGGAAAAAGAAGTTTTATTTATTAAGTAGTTAGTTATAAACAACATAGTATTTATTTCATAACAATTTAGTCCATGTTGAGCACTACAAAATTCTCAAACCTTAGAATCAGATTGGTCACCACCATACTCATTTGCTTTCTCACAATGATTTTTGAGCAGTGCTTTTTTTTTTTTTCAAACTCAGTTTTACAAAGTTTATGATACCACCAAAAGAAAGATTGCAATCCAATTTTAAAATGGAAATATATGAAGCGAGTGGTTTGTACTATGTCTAATAGGTATCACCATTTCCCTAGAAAATGTAAAATATACTGTGGAACCAAACTGTCCACACAGATGAGACCCTGGTACACAGTTTGAGAAATAAGAATGGTGTTAATAAAAATAATGAGAAATAGAAATAAAGGAAAATAAACATTTGTCAATTAGGAATATAATTAGAGAGCATTATGTGTGAGGATGGTGTTATCTGCTTATCTGAGGTTATGTCATCTGCATATCAGATAAGGAGATAACAACACCCTTATGGCAGAAAGGGAAAAGGAACTAAAGAGCTTCTTGATGAAGGTGAAAGAGGAGAGTGAAAAAGTTGGTTTAAAACTCAACATTCAGATCATGGCCTCTGGTCCCATCACTTCATAGCAAATAGATGTGGAAACAATGCAAACAGTGACAGCCTTTATTTTCTTGGGCTACAAAATCACTGCAGATGGTGACTGCAATCATGAAATTAAAAGATGCTTGGTTCCTTGGAAGAAAAGCTATGATAAACCTTGACAGCGTATTAAAAAGTAGAGACATTATTTTGCCAACAAACGTCCGTCTACTCAAAGCTATGGTTTTTCCAGTAGTCAATTATGGATGTGAGAGTTGGACCATAAAGAAGGCTGAGTGCCAAAGAATTGATGATTATGAACTGTGGTGTTGGAGAAGACTCTTGAGAGTCCCTTCGACAGCAAGAAGATCAAACCAGTCAATTCTAAAGGAAATTAGTGCTGAATATCATTGGAAAGACTGATGCCGAAGCTGCAGCTACAATAATTTGGCTACCTGATGCAAAGAGCCGACTCACTGGAAAAAGACCTTGATGCTGGAAAAGAATGAAGGCAGGAGGAGAAGGAGACGACAGAGGACAAGATGGTTGGATGGAACCTCTGATTCAATGGACATGAGTCTGAGTAAGCTCCAGGAGATGGTGATGAACAGGGAAGCCTGGCGTGCTGCAACTCATGGGGTTAGTCACAAAGAGTTGGACATGAGCAAGCTACTGAACAACAAGAAATATGTAAGGAAAGAGACTGATGAGAGCAAATATGTAGGTGAGATCATTAAACGCCACTTTAAGAAGTCTAGGCAACATTCTATAGGTAGAAGGATGCATATGAGGGATTTTTAGCAAAAACGAGAGGATGAGAGATGGTCTCTCATAAGGTAAGAAACCAGGAGGGGAAAATTTACAACTGGATTTAAATAGGAGCTGAATAAATGACATACTAAGCTTCACATCAACAGACTTAAATAACACATGGAAAGATTTCTATTAACTTCACCTTTCAGATGAATTTTCTCTTTGTCACCTATATGTAATATTTAGGACAATATAAATGACAGCGATGCTCAAGAACCAGTCACTTCTAAAATACTACTACTTTAATTCAATCCATGAAGAATGATGAACACCACCACCTAGATACTAAAATACTTCCAAGATAAGCCTAAGATAAAAAATTCTATAAGAGAAAACCCAATGAGGCATTTCAAGAAAACCATAAAGCACAACTATTAGAAATTAAATGCCAAAACTGGGAAATAACAGCAACAAAGCAGATTGCAAAGGGTGATGAGGAAATCAAAACTGAGGTTCAGTTCAGTTCAGTTCAGTCTCTCAGTCATGTCTGACTCTTTGTGACCCCATGAATCAAAGCACACCAGGCCTCCCTGTCCATCACCAACTCCCGGAGTTCACTCAGACTCACGTCCATCGAGTCAGTGATGCCATCCAACCATCTGATCCTCTGTCGTCCCCTTCTCCTTCTGCCCCCAATCCCTCCCAGCATCTGAGTCTTTCCCAATGAGTCAACTCTTCACATGAGGTGGCCAGAGTACTGGAGTTTCAGCTTTAGCATCATTCCTTCCAAAGAAATCCCAGGGCTGATCTCCTTCAGAATGGACTGGTTGGATCTCCTTGCAGTCCAAGGGACTCTCAAGAGTCTTCTCCAACACCACAGTTCAAAAGCATCAACTCTTCAGTGCTTAGCTTTCCTCACAGTCCAACTCTCACATCCAAACATGACCACAGGAAAAACCATAGCCTTGACAAGACGGACCTTTGTTGACAAGGTAATGTCTCTGCTTTTCAATATGCTGTCTAGGTTGGTCATAACTTTTGGTTAGGAAAACTGCATATACCACAAAGCTTAAAGGATTGATTCTCTGAGATGACTGCTATGCTACCAAGTGAGTCAGGGTGAAACAAAATTTTCATAAATATTATCAAGAATCCATTCTTCTTCAATGACTAGTAATGTTCTCCTGTCCTGCCAAAGCTGCTTCATTTTTACCTACTGGAAGGCGTTGGCACCCCACTCCAGTACTCTTGCCTGGAAAATCCCATGGATGGAGGAGCCTGGTGGGCTGCAGTCCATGGGGGTCGCAAAGAGTTGGACACGACTGAGCGACTTCACTTTCACTTTTCACTTTCATGCACTGGAGAAGGAAATGGCAATCCACTCCAGTGTTCTTGCCTGGAGAATCCCAGGGATGGGGGAGCCTGGTGGGCTGCCGTCTATGAGGTCGCACAGAGTCAGACACGACTGAAGCGACTTAGCAGCAGCATACAACCCATTAGTAAAAACTGATTCCCAATAATCCTACTATTATCCCCCAAATAGGTTTTTAGTTATTTCTGTTGTTAAATACGTGTTAACATCTATTTCTCTGAAGAGATATTGGGAAACTTTGGCCTACTAGAAAAATCAGACAAACAAGCAAACTTTAGACACAGACATACATAAGTTCATTTAGTCACATGATGATAAATTATATACTTTATGAAAAATTATATTTCTTGCAGAATTATTATGAGAATATAATAAGATAATGATAGTAAAGTGCCTAAAGCAGTACCTATTCAAGAGTACCAGTGAGGACAATAACAGTACACTGAGGTATAATAAAAATAAATTTTAGTGTAACTTCATTTAGCTCATCTGACAAGGATTTCTGATCACTGAACACCTGCTGAACATTACTGTAGTAAATAATAGATAAAGAAACAATTCTCTCTTTAGTAGACTTCTTTTCTTCTTCCAGTCCCTGAGTATTAACCAGCCTGGACTCTACTCTTCTGATCCTATCCATTTTTATATATATAAAGTGTGACAGCGAGTGAGCAAGAGAGAATGAGAACATTACTGCAGCACATAGGAGTAGCATGTATGTTACACTTTGGGGAGTGAACAAAGAAGATATCCTAAGGGTAATACAAGAACCTGTGTCCAAACTGAAATTTGTAGGAAATAAGGAACATGTGGGTCTTGGTGGGATAGTTAATTTTCAGCAGGAGAAGAATGACAAACAGGCTCAGAAGCAAAAAAGAGACTACTGAAATTAAAGAACTAAAAACAAATTCAGTTTTGTGTAAATGCAGTAAATGAAGATAAATCAGCAAAGGTCTTAGAATCAAAATGCTTATAATCTACTCTTTAAAATTCTATTCTAAGATATACTATTTTCTAAAGCACACAATAAATGTAAACTGGATAAGTCCACTTGGAGATATCATTAATAATAAACCATTAGTTTGGGTTAAAGGTTTAACAGAAGATGGAGTATAACGTTGGCACAGAATAAAATTTTAACTATTTTTTTAACCACTACTATTGTAATTATTATATGGGTATCAATAATTATTGATAATTATTATTTCAAAGGTAAATTGTTAAATACTGAGATTACTAGAAAGGAGTTTGAATTTTATTTTCTAATGACATTTGTAGCCTATCTGAGGTCCATGGGCTCCAATCAGGTCAAGGTATACGTGAGAGAAAGCAGGGAATCCACGAATTCTCTGAAATATAAGGAAATTCTGATACATTTTTCAGAAGATAGGATTCACAAATTTCATTAGATTCTTAAAAGGGATTAGACCACCCACACCAGAGGAAGGAGGGGGAAGAAGAATGGTGTAGGGAAAACACAGCTAGAGCTAGGGTAGATGCCTTTTTCTTTTCAAACATAAGGGTAAGAAGGCTACAGAACTGTAACAAATTAACTAAGAAAACCACTGATTCAAAACTATTCATCTAAATTTTCAAAAACATTTTTAAACAACTTATATTATTTGAAAATTTTTACTCAATTTCTTCATTTATCAAAAATAAGTAGCCCAGATTTATTTCCAAAATCAGATGATAAAAAGATACCACAGCACTTGAATACAGTGCTGTAACAGGATTCAGGGTTTTGTTTTTTAATTTATTATTATTATTTTTTTTTACTTTACCATATTGTATTGGTTTTGCCACACATCAACATGAATCCACCACAGGTGTACATGTGTTCCCAATCCCAAACCCCCTTCCCATCTCCCCCTCAACACCATCCCTCCGGGTCATCCCAGTGCACCAGCCCCAAGCATCCTGCACCCTGCATTGAACCTAGACTAGCAATTCGTTTCTTACATGATATTGTACATGTTTCAATGCCATTCTCCCAAATCATCCCACCTTCTCCCTCTCCCACAGAGTCCAAAAGACTGTTCGATACATCTGTGTCTCTTTTGCTGTCTTGCATACAGGGTTATCGTTACCATCTTTCTAAATTCCATATATATGCATTAGTATACTCTATTGGTGTTTTTCTTTCTGGTTTACTTCACTCTGTGTAATTGGCTCCAGTTTCATCCACCTCATTAGAACAGATTCAAATGTATTCTTTTTAATGGCTGAGTAATACTCCATTGTGTATATGTACCACAGCTTTCTTATCCATTCATCTGCTGATGGACATCTAGGTTGCCTCCATGTCCTGGCTATTATAAACAGTGCTGCGATGAACATTGGGGTACACATGTCTCTTTAAATTTTGGTTTCCTTGGTGTTCAACCTGCTTTTCAACAGAGGTCTTTGGGAAATAAGATTTCAACCAAACAGATAATTTATACTCTATTTCTATATTCTCCCAAGATTTTAAAAATTAGGCCTACCTTTATTTTCTTGCTATGCACAATTAAGTCTTACTTTTAGGTCAAAACAGAGACGTCTTACAAGGAGAAATTTGATTTGTTAAAAAAATAATCTTACAGGAAAAGTCTTCAGAAACAGAATTCAATATAAACTTTCCATGACATTACCTGAACTTGTTATATTCCCTTACAAAGTGAAATGATGTTGTAAATATATGTAGCCAATACACTGAAGGGGTTTAAGACACACTACTCCAAGTTATGGCATAGTGGCTAAAGGAATTTGAAAAAAAAGGCAGAAGCAGGAAAATGATCACTCTTACCATCCCTTTCCTCTCCTGAAACAGGTCATAAAACCTTCATGTGTGAAGCACCCTCCTTGTATTGGAAGGAAAAGAGCACCTTTATCTCCAAAAACAAAGGGACACTGAGAAGAATCCCAACAAAAAGACCTTGCCACGTTTCCTCCAGTTAACACTTGCTCATACTCTCTGACCTACTGTATTTCTGTGAGATTTCCCTTTCTTCATTAAAGCTAGCTACACAGGTCAAACTGTTTGTTTGGATCTTCGTTGCCTTAAGAAGGCTCTCACATCACATACAATTTATATTAAATAAATTTGTATGTTTTGCCAGTTTGATTTTCAAACCTAGCCAGGGACCCTATGAGAGTCAAGGAAAATTTTTCATCTCCTACAATTGCCAAGAAACTTCAAAGTAACAGCTGCTCTAGTTTAAAGGATATTTTATTTATCTATATTTTCTACCATAATTTAAAAATGATGCCTGAAATAATTTTAATTTTCCCCATATAGTCTAAATACTTTCCTCTGACAACTTAAGAAAAAACTGCAATTAAAAAAGAAAAAAAAAACTTCAGCTAAAAAGCACTGTAATTAATGAACTATGTTGTTGTTCAGTCGCTCAGTCATGTCCGACTCTGCAACCCCATGGACTGCAGCATGCAAGGCTTCCTTTTAGAAACAAAAATATAATTTAGAGTTAAATTAGTGGGCCATTACTTTATGTTAGACAATATGCTAATGCTTTACCTATGTATGTAATCTCAGTTAATCCGAACTACCAAGCACGATACAGATACTTACTATTCCAATTTCACAGATAAGGAAAATAGGTCAGTGGCAAGTTCAAGTCGGCATTATTTTAGAAGGTATACTCTCAATCACTATTCTAGATATAGGAAAGAAAGTGAACTAAAGAAAATTTTACTGGGAAGAGTGTCATCAGTTCTCAGACACGCAGCCAGCTTTTTGAAAAGAGTAACCTTGAGTAAGTAACTTAATCTCTCTAGCTATCACTGTTCTCAATCATAAAAGTCAGCAAATCATGTTTTTCTAAGATATCCATCACTTCAAACTACAAAAACATATGTATATATATACAGTATACGAAACAAGAAAAAAATCACCACAGGAGCTATTTGTGGCCAATTAAAACTGGGACAGAGAGGTGAGGAGAATAAACTTTTGGAGAAAAACCACTGAGGGTCTTTAAAGGTAAAAATGTCACTCAGATGTATTCGTGCAGAAATTCTACAAAATCTAAAGAGAAACAATCCAAATAACAACCAAAGAGCAAGAGAAGAATTGAGAAAAATCCTTCTCCTTTACAATTTCTAACATACACGTTATAAAAAGAAAAATCCCTCAAGGCAGTAAACATCTGCCCATCAACACTTATCAGAAGCAACATCAAAAACATAAGGCAAAGGTCAAGTCAAAGTTTATTGACAATGATGAACTATGACAGCCTCTATTAAATTACCCCTTCTTTCAAGGTGTATGTGATCAAAGCAGCAAAGATATTTTCACTCAGTCACATAACAAGCTATTTGTTGAGATTGAAACATCTGGTCAATATCTCCTAACACTGCAATTTCATGCACAGTTAGCATTAGGGCACATTTCTTCTCCTCTTCTTACAGGGTCCATAAGGGTGGCACATATGGCTGATCATTTCATTCGAAAAGGATTCAATTCAAGGCATTACACACAATCGTCTGTGCTTTATGGTGTTTTAAGTCTACCTGCCATCGTTTTCCATCATCACTGCTCACTGCGGTTCTCTTCGACTATAAAAGCCTGCCAATATGACAGAGCACTTAAAGCTTAACAGCCTTCCTCCACTGGAGTTAGAAAGCATTTAAGGCAAAGGAATCTATAAAGTGGCAGGTCATTTTCTATTGTCAAAAACTCCCAATGTATTAAACTATTTACCATTTAAGCAAAGATATAGTATAGGTCAGAAAAGTAATTTTTAATGTCAAATTAAATGCTTAACTTTCTGTATGACAGATCTATGAAAGGATATTGTTTTGGTATAGTTTTAACTCATAATAAACGACTTTAAACCAATATTATAGGACTATTTTAATATTAATTTTAGTAGGGGATTTCAGAATCTTTTTTACTACTTGCCAAAGAGCAATTCTATACTAAGAGAATAGAGATGCTACAATTTTATCAGTTCCCTACGTTGAAAATTTTCCATTTGAAATTCATGCACTTGTTGTCATGGTAACAGGGGGCCTTTTTTATATACTTACAGTAGTAAACCTGAACTCACACCATAGATTTCTCTGTTTTCCTTTTCTTCCTTTAAGATAATAGCTTCAAGGGGCAACAGGGGTGGGGGTAGGAAACATCTTTAATGCTACTATTTCACATTTTCTTTCACACATCATTGCAACAGGCAGTATAACTATATGACTATAGCTATCCTCTGAAACATAAGGATTTGCCTAATTTTAATAACCAAACGAACTTCAAGGAAGAAACTTTCTTCTAGTGATAAAGAATCATGTATGATCATCTTACAATTAGCAATATGCAATGGCTGATTAAACAAGGAGAGCAGCAAAATAACAAGACAGTAAAAATCTAAGTTAGGTGTAATGCCCAGGGCTGCTAACTCTGGCATATAAAGTAAATATTTTGGTTGTTCATTTGAGCATTAATCTAGTCAGTCAATCCAACCTGAAGTATTTACTGAATGAGTCTATGGGTCAGACACCAGACTAGCACTGAGACACAAAGTTAAACAAGTTACAATCAGTTCTTATCTCAGGGAGATACCAAAGAAAAGAAAATGAACAAATGCAAAGCAAATAAAACAAAAACATTGAACAGAGAAATAAAATAATTGCAAGAAATGCCAAAAAGAAAAAACAAAACACAAATGGCTGAGAAGGAGAAAGGCATGGGAGAGAGAAACAAGGAAATAATTTACCTTAAATTGGCCTGCCTAAGGAACAACAAGTTCAGACATAAAATACATAAGTAAGCTAAATAGGCAAAAAGTGAGGTAGGAGGTGGGGACCCTTCCAAACAGAAAGAGAAGCAAGTGCAAAACTTCTAAGGCACAGAAGAAGTTGGCATATATTCAAGAATCTGAAAAAAATAATTGTTTATAGTAGCTAAGTTTTGACCCATATGTTGCTTCCAGATAATGCACACCTTACTGGCTATGGTAGAGAGAATAAATTTTATACAGAGTGAAACAGAATGTCCCTGAACTGTTTTAAACGACAAAGCAAAATTACTGAATTTAAATGAGAATCAATGTTATTATTACATAAAAAGGATCTTTAAGACATAGATAAACAGACAGGCAATAAAGATATCAGTCGTGTGTGCATGCTCAGTCAGTAAGTCGTGTCTGACTCCTGGAGACCCCATGGATGGTAGCCAGCCAAGCTCCTCTCTCCATGGAATTTTCCAGGCAAGAATACTGGAGTCAGCTGCCATTTCCTGCATTGGCAGGTGGATTCTATACCACTGAGCCACCTGGGAAGCCTAAAAGATATTAGTTAGGATGGTATGATTCACATCCTGCATCCAGCCCTTGGGAAAAGCTCATTGCTTCTATCCTCATTTTATTTCCAAATTTTAACTCCTTTTTTTTTCTTCAAGAATTTTTAGTTGATTTCACTGCTACCACTCATCCAAGTTACCATAATCTCTTGCCTGAAATGTTGCAAAACTTTCCTGATGTCTTTGCCTCCTTTCTTGACAGCCTCCTTTTAAAACGTACATCAGCAAATGTCATTCCTTTGCTTAAAACCCTGTAATGATCTTCGGATCACTCAGTAAGAAGCAAAACTTCTTATATTAGTCTGTGAGGCCATACAGGTTCAAGCCAATCTTCTTTACCTCCTATTCCCTCTCTATTTTCATCTTCTGTTACTCTTCATATCCTGCTGCAACCACAATGAACTCCTTGCAGGATTCTGAAACATGCCAAGCATGCTCTCCCTTAGCAACTACTGACACTCTACTAGACTGGACTTCTCCAGTGAGCCAGATTTCCCAGTGATTCCCTCATCTAAAAACTCTTTACACAAATCTAAACAAAACTATTCCACACACACTCTATTTAATATTATAAAACATTCCTTTTGTTCCAACATTCCCAATACTCTCCCAATTCTCTTTTACTTTTAATTATTTTGCTTTTATAAAATTTAATAAACAGAAATCTCAGTTAAAATAAAAGTGTGGAGACCAGTAGGAGGAACTGGTCCTTTTCTTGCCTGGCAAGAACTCAGCCAATGAGAAACTGTCATCACTCAGTCAGTGAAAAGTCACGTATTCTGATCTCTCAGTTTCCCCAACTGACTCTCCTTTAAACCCTCCCAATTTATTTTCACTTCCTTAAGAGTCCTCCCTAGTGGCTGACTGGTAAAGAATCTGCCCGCCAATGAAGGAGACACATGTTCAATCCTTGTATGGGAGGATCCCACAGATCTCAGAGCAACTAAACATATACACCACAACTGGGGCAGGGTTCTACAGGCTAGGAGCAGAAACTCCTGAAGACTGTCTGCGCCCTAGAGCCTGAGCTCTGCAATAACAAGAGAAGCCACCTCAGTAAGAAGCCTGTGCAGAGCAGCTAGGAGAAAACCTGCACACCAACGAAGACTGAGAACAGGCAAAAACATAAATAAATAAAAGACTCCTCTCCTCTTTCCTTTGTAGGGACCTGCATAAGGCTTGTCATGGTTGCAGATCCCCAGTTACAATGGTTTGTTGATCCTGAATCAACACATTTCTCCTAAAGAAAAATTTTTAAGGTCAACACCTAACAAATTGCGTTATTTGTATTTCTTCCTCCCACAAAAATAAGTTACATGGAGGCTGTTGTTGCTGCTCAGTTGCTAGGTACAATTGCTTGCAACTCCATAAACTGCAACACACCAGGCTTCCCTGTCCTTCACTCTCAATGGATATGAGTTTGAGTTAGTCTGTCAGTGATGTTATCCAACCATCTCATCCTCTGTCACCCCCTTCTCCTCTTGCCCCTAATCTTTCCCAGTATCTGGGTCTTTCCAATGAGTCTGCTCTTCACTTCATACAAAGAACATGGAGTTGCAAGCAAAGTACACAGAGGTAGAATTTTTTTGGCTCATCAGTGCATCCTTAGAAACTGACACATAGTAGATACTCAATTTTCATTGAGAAAATAAGAGATACCAAGGGAAAATTTCACGCAGAGATAAACACAATAAAGGACAGAAATGGTATGGACATAACAGAGCAGAAGATATTAATAAGAGGTGGCAAGAATACACAGGAGAACTGTACAAAAAAAGATCTTAATGACCCAGATAAAGATGATGGTGTAGTCACTCACCTAGAGTGAGATATCCTGGAGTATGAAGTGAAGTGGGCCTTAGAAAGCATTACTACAAACAAAACCAGTGGAGGCGATGAAAATCCAGCTGAGCTACTTCAAATCCTAAGAGATTATGCTGTTGAAGTGCTGTACTCAATATGCCAGCAAATTTGGAAAACTTAGCACTGGGACCCAACTGGAAAAGATCAATTTTCATTCCAATCCCAAAGAAGGAAAATGCCAAAGAATGTTCAAACTACTGTACAATGGTACAAATTTTCAAATGCTAGCAAGGTAATGCTCAAAATCCTTCAAACTAGGCTTCAACAATACATGACCTGAAAACTTTCAAAAATACAAGCTGGATTAAGAAAAGGTAGAGGAACCAGAGATTAAATTGCCAACATCCACTGGATCATAGAAAAACCAAGGGAATTCCAGAAAAAACTTTACTTCTGCTTTACTGACTATGCTAAAGCCTTTGACTATGTGGATTACAACAAACTGTGGAAAATTCTTCAAGACACAGGAATACCAGACCATCTTACCTGCCTCCTGAGAAATCTGTATGCAGGTCAAAAAGCAACAGTTAGGACCGGACATGGTACAACAGACTGGTTCCAAATTAGGACAAGAGTATGTCATGGCTGTATATTGTCACCTTGCTTATTTAACCTATATGCAAAGTATATCAATGTGAAATGCTAGGCTGAATGAAGCACAAGCTGAAATCATGATTGCTGGGAGAAATACCAATAACCTCAGATATACAGATGACACCATCCTAATAGCAGCCATGAAATTAGACGATGCTTGCTCCTTGGAAGAAAAACTATGACAAACCTAGACTGCCTTTAAAATGTATTATTTGACAACTGTAACTGGTACAAACACAGAAATAAATCAGTGGGGGGCTAAAAAAGAGTTCCAATTCAGACTCATGTACCGATGGCAACACAGTATGGGCTACAGATAATATTTCACTGAGTTGGGGGAAAAGGGGATTACTCAATACACTGTACTAGGATAAGAATACAGTCTTTGGGGGATAGTGGTGATTCTTTCCCCTTATACTTAAACCAAAAATATGTTAAAAAACAAACAAACAAAAAAAAAACAGAAAGAAAATCCAGCGACTTCCAAAATAACTTTAAGACAAAGGCAGATTTCCTTACGGCAAGAACACCAAATACTATAAAGGAAAAATCTGATAGCTGTGACTTGATTTAAAGTTAAAATCATTACAAAGAAGCAAAGAAGCATGTGCATGCCGAAAGGGTGGCATTTATACAAAGCACTCTCAAAAATCAGTAAGGAAACAATATGCAAGGTTGTCACAAGGATGGTGCTTCATAGAGTAATGCTCATACATATAAGGACTTCCCTGGTGGCTCAGTAGTAAAGAACCTACCTGCCAATGCAGGAGACACAGGAGATGCAGGTTCAATCCCTGGATGAGGAAGATACCCTGGGGAAGGAAACAGCAACCCACTCCAGGATTCTTGCCTGGGAAATGTCATGGACAGAGGAGCCTAGAAGGCTACAGTCCATGTGGTCATGAAAGAGCTGGATACAACTTAGCAAACTAAACGAGAACACCACCACCACCAGTGTTCTACCAGCAGGTTCAATTTCTGTTTCTCAATTTGATACCTTGGGCTTCCCAAGTGGCACTAGTAATAAAGAATCCGCCAGCCAATGCAAGACACACAAGAGATGTGGGTTCAGTCTCTGCTGAGTCAGGAAGATCTTCTGGAGTAGAAAATGGCAACCCACTCCAGTATTTCTGGCTGTAAAATTCCATGGACAGAGGAGCCTGGCAGGCTACAGTCCATGGGGCCACAAAGAGTCAGACATGATATAAGCAATAATACACATGATCCTTTAATGTAAGTAGAGAACATTATACTCTGTAAAGAATAAGAATCAGCAGTACTCAAAAAACAAAAGAACTCTTCATTGGCTTTCAAATCTGCATTAAGGAGGCCACTGTTGATGCTATTAAAATTTCCTGTTCCTAGTGAGGATGCCATACGTCTTTGAAGAAGGTATTCTTGCCATTCTCAACACACTGCTGCGGTACTTATGCAGTTCTAGCCCCTTTTGACTGACTCTAATAAGTGACTTTAGCTTTGAGCCTGTCTATCCAGTAAGTGTTAGTGGTAACAACAATATGATAGTCCCCAGAGCAGATTTGTGAATCAAAAAACAAATTTTCAGGCATATCCATATCTCTGATAGACCTACATTTTATCCCACCTGTATCTATCTATACTTAAATGAAATATTCAATAGCAACAAACAATAAATGGTATTTTTTGCACAGTAATATCAGATAATTACAGAGTAGCACAAGTTAATTAAAATCGACAGAATTTGGGGGGGAGATTAACATGCAGAGATTGCAAGGAGACTCTTATTAGTAGCTGAATTATATCTTCATAAAAATAAAGTTATTGGGCACCCACCATGGAATTATACACTTCTTAATTCAATAAACTTCTATCAAGCTCTTATTATATCTAAAGTACTCTGTAAGGGGACACAATCTCAAATTAAGACCTCTAAAAATTCATAGTCCAGTGGAGGAGGCAGCATGGAAACAGAAACAATGAGCGTCATAAAAAATGTAGACACAAAATATTCTGAGAACATCAAGAAGTTTGGGGAGTAATGAGAGAGTCAAACAGAAAAGGACAAATAAGCTGGTTCTTGAAGGCTGAAGATCTTATCAGTTTGAGAACAAGAGAAATAAAGTAAGTTATACACAAGAGAAACATAAGGGCAAAAACAAAGAGGGAAACTATGCCCGTGGCTCACTCAGGGGATGAGTAAAACATGAGTTCTGTAATAGCATATTTTATAAAGGACCAGCAGTCCATAACAGGGAAAAGCAGGCTGCAATCACTGAGTTACATGACAAAAATGTTTTCTACTAAGATAATTTTCACAACAGTATCCAGAAAACTAACCAAAAAATATTGAGAGACAAATCACCATGGGTCTATCATGTCTCTGTGGGTCGTATCAGATTTTTTTCTTTTTAAGCATGTTAATATAACAAACAGTCTTCAAAGATAAAGATAGTGGCTTTATGTCAGGGTAAAGGTTGGGCAAGTTTCAGGGAGCATATTTAAAGATTGTGATTTCATAAATTCAAGATTCTTCAGTTGTGATGCAACCTCTGTGAACACATTCCCCTCCACATTGCCTCTGAGTGACTGAGGAATCAAACAGAACTAATGGGAATAGAAACTTAATGCTGCCTGCATTGTTGTAAGTGAAAAACAAACAAACAAAAAATCCTTTGTCTCTGACCTCTGACCCTGCCTCTGTCTCTGACAGAAGGCAAGGAGCTTCTTGCCTTCTGTTAACAACTAAGAAGCTGCAGCAGACCAATTTGCTAGCCTGCAAGACATTTCACAGTTATTGACAAAAAGAAGAGGATGATCAGGAACAGGGTACAGGAAGAACAATTAGCTGGCCGTGCAGTACTGCAGAAAAGAGACAAGGATCTCACACTCAAGAATTCTAAGGAAAGCAGGACACAGATATAAAAAAAGGTTCTTTTGGAGGCAAAACGGGTAAGACGAGGGACTGATTTTGAGTTCACGTGTGCTAAGTCAGTGAAGTCATGTCTGACTCTTTGTGACCCTATGTACTTGTATTACTCCAGACTCCCCTGTCCATGGGATTCTCCAAGCAAGAATACTAGGGTGGGTTGCCTTGCCCAACCCTCCAGGGGATTTCCTGACTCAGGGATCAAACCCAGATCTCTTATGTCTCCTGCGTTAGCAAGCAGGTTCTTTACCACTAGCGCCACCTGGGAAGCCCCGAAGGACTGTCAGTTATAGCAAACAAAGGACAGTATTTGTTGAAACTGACTATAAAGGCTCTAACTGGATGACTAAAGGGGGGGGGGGTTACATTACTAACAGAGAAAAACGATATGCAGTGTACATCATGAGAAATGCTGGGATGGAGGAAGCACAGGCTGGAATCAAGATTGCCGGGAGAAATATCAATAACCTCAGATGTGCAGATGACACCACCCTTACAGCAGAAAGTGAAGAGGAACTAAAAAGCCTCCTGATGAGAGTGAAAGAGGAGAGTGGAAAAGTTGGCTTAAAGCTCAACATTCAGAAAACGAAGATCATGGCATCTGGTCCCATCACTTCATGGGAAATAGATGGGGAAACAATGGAAACAGTGTCAGCCTTTATTTTTCTTCTGGGCTCCAAAATCACTGCAGATGGTGACTGCAGCCATGAAATTAAAAGACGCTTACTCCTTGGAAGGAAAGTTATGACTAACCTAGATAGCATATTCAAAAGCAGAGACATTACTTTGCTAACAAAGGTGTGTCTACTCAAGGCTATGGTTCTTCCAGTGGTCATGTATAGATGTGAGAGTTGGAATGTGAAGAAAGCTGAGCACCGAAGAATTGATGCTTTTGAACAGTGGTGTTGGAGAAGAATCTTGAGAGTCCTTTGGACTGCAAGATCCAACCAGTCCATCCTAAAGGAGACCAGTCCTGGGTGTTCACTGGAAGGACTGATGCTGAGGCTGAAGCTCCAGTCCTTTGGCCACCTCATGCGAAGAGTTGACCCACTGGAAAAGATCCTGAGGCTGGGAGGGATTGGGGGCAGGAGGAGAAGGGGATGACAGAGGATGAGATGGTTCGATGGTATCACCGACTCAATGCATGTGAGTTTGGGTGAACTCCAGGAGTTGGTGATGGACAGGGAGACCTGGTGTGCTGCAATTCACAGGGCAGCAAAGAGTTGGATACGACTGAGTGACTCAACTGAACTGACCTGATGTAAGAACATAGGATGAAGTACTATGTGAAAAAACTAGAAAAAGGTGAATTTCAACATATGAAATTAGAAGAACATTCATGTAGAATATCTGTTAATATATTGGAAAAACCAGTTTGTAGTACCACAAAAGGTCACGAATACTGGAAAAGCATTGAAAATTAGCTATTCTTAAAAGAGTCTGCAGGCCCCTTGAAGACCCTGAAAACACGACAGGGTAATTCACAAAGTCAATTCAAGTTTCAGACTATATGAAGATATTATTTGCATATTTCACTATGCTGACATTTCCATTTAAAATGCAAACTGCAAATGATGGGTAAACTGTTGGTATCTAAGATAAATAAAGGAAGTGGAGCCACAAAACAGCAGTCACTGAATTCTTTACAACCTTGTGCTCATATTAAAAAGATACCAATTTATTAAATGAACAGCAGAGGTAATATATTCAATAATGTAATACCTCTGTATGGTGACAGATGTTAACTAGTCTTATCATAGTGATCCTTCTGTAATGCACAGAAACATTGATTCACTAAGCTCAGCACCAGGAACTAACATTGTGTTATGTTAGTTGTTCAAAAACAAACAAACAAACTCATAGAAAAAAAGATCAGATCTGTGATTATTATAGGTGGGGGTGGTGGTGGAAGGAAATGGATGAAGACAGTCACAGGTACAAACTTGCAGTTATAAATAAGAGTACTAAGGATTTAATGTACAACATAACTAACACTTGTTTTTTATATATAAAAGTTAAGAAAATAAATCCTAAGAGTTCTCATAGCAAGAAAACATTATTTTTTTTCTTTTTATATCTAGATGAGATGATTTCACTGAACATTTTGCAGAAATCATTACATGATGTTTGCAAATCAAATCACCATGCTGCACACATTAAACTTATGCAGCACTGTAAGTCAATTATATTTCAATAAAACTGGAAGGAATTGCTTTTTTAAATGATATCAATTTAAGAATTTTTTGAAGCAGCAAAAATCATCATTTTTATTAAGCACTAGCCTTTAAATACACATCTTTTAAATGCACTGTTTAAGAAACTGGAAAAGTATGAAAGAATAAAATGGTTTCCTAAGAAAAAACTCTTGTGATGTTGAGTTTCTACACGAACTAAATTGCTTTCTTTAGGAAAAACTATTTTAAATTTAAATAATGATGGACAGACAAATGACAGTTACTAAAACTTGAGTATTTGGCAGATATATTCTTAAAAATGAAAAAAGTAAGCCTGTCACATAAAAAAATAACCGTCAGGATTTATTCTTAATAATGAAATTTGAGCTTTCAACTGAAAATTATAATTGCATAAATCACATATTCACCACTGTGAGATCCCCAATACATAAAAGACTGTTTTCTTGAAACTGGGAGTGATACTGACAAATGAGAGACATTTTAAAACATAAAACATTTGAAAAATCTGGATAACTTAATGAATAAAACGTTTGCAAATGAACAATGCACCATAGTAAAAGTCACACATGGGAGAAATTTCTATACAAGGAGTTTAAAAGGCTGATGCATACATATATCTTTTAACACAATATCTTGTTGATATACAGTCAACACATATACAATTTATATTTAAAGTGAACAATTCAATAACATTTGGTATATTCAGAGCTTGCAAGGATCACCACATCAATCTCAGAACATTTTCAACACTCTAAAAAGAATCCCACATCACTTAGTCACCATATCCCTAAACCCCCATTCCCACAAACCCTAGGAAACAACCAGTGTATTTTCTGTCACTATAAATATGCATATTTAGGACATCTCACAGAAATGGAATCATAAAGTATGTGGACTTTTGTGAGCAGCTTTTTACACTTAGCACAATGTTTTCAAGATTCAGCCACATTGTTGTGTAAGTATTTCATTTCTTTTTATTGACAATATTCTATGGTACAGATACTTCACATCTTGTTTATTTATTCCTCAATTGATGGACACATGGTTTTCTCCCACTTTTTTGTTATTATGAATAACACTGCTACGAATATACATGTACAACTCTTTATGTAAAGATATATTTTCATCTCTCTTGGGTATATACCTGGAAATGTTGAGTCATATGATAACTCTACTCTTTTGAGGAAATGAGAGACTCTGTGCCAAACCTGCTTCACCAGTTTGTAATCCTACCAGCTCAACATCCTCACCACAATTTTTATATATGGTGTGAGACAGGGTACGAGTCCCTTTTACTACATGTACCTTACCCAGCATCATTTGTTGAAAAGGCCATTCTTTTCTGTTTGATTCTCTTGAACTGTAAATGGATAAATTTCTTTCTGAACTCTAAAATCTGTGACAACTAGATCGGACAAAGGTACAAACATAATTCACTGGAGAAAGAATAGTTTTTAAGCAAACAGAGGAAGAATTACTAGATAGTTACATACAAAATTTCCATCCATTCCTCACCTATAAAAAAAATACTTCAGAACGAATTATAGATCTAAATGTAAAATCCCTTACCAATGGACTCTTAAATACAAAGCTTTAATATAAAACTGACACTCTATAAATGCTAATGGTATTATAATTTTTTACCATTGGAAAATTAGCATTCCATACACAGATAACAGTATAACATAATGACTGTAATTTTCCCCTATTGCTGAATGTTTACATTGTTTTCAGTCTATTTTATTATAAAAACTGCCTTAACATATTTACATATTCCTTATTTAAATATCTAACTACTACTATAGAATACCAAAACTAGGAATTGCTGTATCAAAGATTATGTGCTGTAAAATTTTTAATAATACTGTCAACTGCTTCACAATAAGGTATACCTAGTTTTTACTCCCATACAAAAGGGTATAAAAGTACCCTTTGCTTTTCAATCTCCCCACGCTGAATTCTAATCAAATTATTTACAACTAAGTGATACGCAAATCTGGTGACTTCTATTTTAACTTGCATTTTTATTGTTAACTGTATTGAGGTTTACTTATTAGCAATTCACATTTCTTCTTATATGAATTGAATGACTCATCATATCCTTTGTTTACTTGTTCAGTTGGGCTTTTCCTTTCTTAATGCTGCCAAAATTCTAAGAATTGTTTAAGACTTTAGGAACATTAATTCTTTGCGTGATAAATGTTGCAAATATTTTCATTTCATCTTTGTTTATGATGTATTTCACCTACTACTTTTTGAATTTAATGTACTTTAAGACTTAGAGATTGAAACAACAGTGAGAAACTGACAGAGAAAGATAAGCCAGTAAAGGGTACAAACAGCTCAAAGTTAACACAAACAAAGAGTGCTATTTATTTGTCTTGAAAGCCAATGTTAGAAAGTTTTAAAACCGAGGAAGTAATCAACAAATGAAATAACCTTGAGTGGGTCAATAGAATTCAGACTTTTAAACAGTCTCCGGCTTCAGCAATTATTAGTGATTTCTGTAAAAAATAAGTAACGTTTCCAAAGAGAGATAAAGGTTGAAATCTTAAAAGTGGGAGGTAAAGCAGTGGTGATAATGAATATAAACTCTTCTACCGAGACTAGGGGTAGTGAAGGGAAGGTGGAAAGGTAACAATTTGCTGTTTCAGAGAATGAGAAAGAAAATGGAATAGAACCTAAAAAATAAAATTATATAAACAAGTTTGAAGACAATGAGGAGAGAATGTGAAAAAGTTGAAACCTGATGATTTCTCTCACATATGTTGAGAAGGATATGAAGTAACTTGCTGAGAATAGGGTAATATGTTAAAGGAGATTAAAAGAGATCTAAACAAACAGACTGGTTCCAAATAGGAAAAGGAGTACGTCAAGGCTGTATATTGTCACCCTGCTTATTTAACTTCTATGCAGAGTACATCATGAGAAATGCTGGACTGGAAGAAACACAAGCTGGAATCAAGACTGCCGGGAGAAATATCAATAACCTCAGATATGTAGATGACACCACCCTTCTGGCAGAAAGTGAAGAGGAACTAAAAAGCCTCTTGATGAAAGTGAAAGAGGAGAGTGAAAAAGTTGGCTTAAAGCTTAACATTCAGAAAATAAAGATCATGGCATCTGGTCCCATCACTTCATGGGAAAGAGATGGGGAAACAGTGGAAACAGTGTCAGACTTTTAAATTTTGGGGGCTCCAAAATCACTGCAGATGGTGATTGCAGCCATAAAATTAAAAGACACTTAATCCTTGGAAGAAAAGTTATCGCCAACCTAGACAGCATATTCAAAAGCAGAGATATTACGTTGCCAACTAAGGTCCGTCCAGTCAAGGCTATGGTTTTCCCAGTAGTCATGTATGGATGTGAGAGTTGGACTGTGAAGAAGGCTGAGCACCAAAGAATTGATGCTTCTGAACTGTGGTGTTAGAGAAGACTCTTGAGAGTCCCTTAGGGGACTCCCTTGCAAGGAGATCCAACCGGTCCATTCTGAAAGAGATCAGCCCTGGGATTTCTTTGGAAGGAATGATGCTAAAGCTGAAAGTCCAGAACTTTGGCCACCTCATGCAAAGAGTTGACTCATAGGAAAAGAATCTGATGCTGGGAGGGATTGGTGGCAGGAGGAGAAGGGGACGACAGAGGATGAGATGGCTGGATGGCATCACTGACTCGATGGACGTGAGTCTGAGTGAACTCCGGGAGTTCGTGATGAACAGGGAGGCCTGGCATGCTGTGATTCATGGGGTCGCAAAGAGTTGGACACGACTGAGTGACTGAACTGAATTGAACTGAAACAAACATGAGGGCTTCTCCTGTGGCTCAGCTGGTAAAGAATCTGCCTGCAATGCGGGAAACCTAGGTTTGATCCCTGGTATGGGAAAATCCCCTGGAGAAGGCAAAGGCTACCCACTCCAGTACTCTGGCCTGGAGAATTCCATGGACTGTAAAGTCCATAGAGTTGCAAAGAGTGGAACACAACTGAGCGACTTTCACCTTCACTTCAAACAAACACAAAGGAAATGACAGTTGGGAGTAGAAACTCAAAGTATTGTGGATACAGACATGACTGAGTCCTTTAAAATGCCTAGAGAATGATTGCATATGGACAGATTCAATGAACATGTATAAAATATGACCAGTTTTGGATAATGAAAAAATATACATGCTTCAAGAAATTTAGTTTTTATATGACTTTTTAAGAGAAAAATTTTATATAAATCAGTACACACTAATATGATAATTATACAGTGACATGATTTCCAAAGAAGAACATATAATTCTATTTGATTATATGCAGAGTCGGACACAACTGAGTGACTGAACTGAACTAAAGGAACTACTATATAGCAAAGGGAACTCTGCTCAAATACTCTGTAATAACCTAAATGAGAAAAGAACTTGAAAAAAATAGATACATGTACATGTATAACTGAATCACTTTGCTGTACACCTGAAACTAACACTGTAAATCAATTAAGTCCAATAAAAAAAATTTCTATAAAAGTTTTTTCAAAAAACTAAATATAAAATTACTTTATTTTTTAACTTTTATTTTAAAATAATTTTATACTTACAGAAAACTTACAGAAATAATGCAAATAATTCTCATATACCCTTCATGTTATATTAATATACTATAATAAAATTAATATTATATAACAATAATAAAATTATCACAATCATGTTATTGCTTTCTTGTTTTGAAGTCATTATTCTCTGAATCAAAAAAATCTTCCCTGTATCATAAACTATTTTTTGGCAAAATTTTCACATGGTTTGTTGATTTTCAACTCAAGTGATAAATAAAAGGATACATTTTGATTTGAAAGCAGAATAAAAAATAAGAGTAGTGTTTTCATTTAGCAATTGCAGTTGACCCTTGAACAACACAGGTTGGAACTGCATAGGTGCACTTATATACAGATTTTTTTCAATAATAAATACTATAGTACTAGTACTACACTATAGTTTTTAATATAGGATGATTAAAGTCATCCAAATTTAATTCAGATGACCATTATATCTACTACAGTGGGCAAGAATCCCTTAGAAGAAATGGAGTAGCCCTCATAGTCAACGAAAGTGTCCAAAGTGCAGTTTCGAAAACAACAGAATGATCTCTGATCATTTCCAAGGCAAATCACTCCACATCACAGTAATCCAAGTCTATGCCCCAACCACTAATGCCAAAGAAGCAGAAGTTGAATGGTTCTATGAAGACCTACAAGACCTTTTAGAACTAACACCCAAAACATATGTCCTTTTCATCATAAGGGACTAGAATCCCAAAGTTGGAATTCAGGAGCGTGGAATAACAGGAAAGTTTAGTCTTCGAATACAAAATGAAGCAGGGCAAAGGATAACATTTTGCCAAGTGACCACACTGGTCATAGCAAACACCGTCTTCCAACAACACAAGAGACGACTATACACATGGACATCGCCAGATGGTCAATACCAAAATCAGATTGGTTAAATACTTTGCAGCTGAAGATGGAGAAGCTCTATACAGTCTTCAAAAACAAGACCAGGAGCTGACTGTGCCTCAGATCATGAACTCTTATTGCCAAATTCAGATTTAAATTGAAGAAAGTAGGGAAAACCACTAGACCATTCAGGTATGACCTAAATCAAATCTCTTACAAATATACAGTGGAAGTGAGAAATAGATTCAAGGGATTCGATTTGATAAAAGTTCCTGAAGAACGATGGATGGAGTTTCGTGACATTGTACAGGAGGCAGTGATCAAGACTATCCCCAAGAAAAAGAAATCCAAAAAGGCAAAATGGTTGTCTGAGGAGGCCTTACAAATAATTTGTATAGGAAAAGAAGAGAAGTGAAGCAAAGGAAGAAAGAAAGATATACCCATTTGAAGGCAGAGTTTTGAAGCAAGGAGAGATAAGAAAGCTTTCCTCAGTGATCAATGACAAGAAATAGAGGAAAACAAGACAATGGGAAAGACTAGAGATCTCCTGAAGAAAATTAGAGATACCAAGGGAACATTTCATGCAAAGATGGGCTCGATAAAGAACAGAAACGGTATGGACCTAATAGAAGTAGACGATATTAAGAAGAGGTGGCAAGAATACACAGAAGAACTATACCAAAAAAATCTTTAGGACCCAGATAACAACAATGTTGTGGTCACTCACCTACAGCCAGACATCCTGGAATGTGAAGTCTAGTAGGCCTTAGACAAACAAAGCTAGTGGAGGTGATGGAATTCCAGCTGAGCTATTTTCAAATCTTAAAAGATGCTGCTGTGAAAGTGCTGTACTCTATATGCTGGCAAATTTGGAAAATTCTGCAGTGGCCACAGGACTGGAAAAGGTCAGTCTTCATTCCAATCCCAAAGAAAGGCAATACCAAAGAATGTTCTAACTACTACACAATTGCACTCATCTCACATGCTAGCAAAGTAATGCTCAAAATTCTCCAAGGGAGGCTTCAACAGTAGGTAAACTGAGTACTTTCTGATGTTCAAACTGGTTTAGAAGAGGCACAGAAACCAGAGATCAAATTGCCAGCATCCACTAGATCACAGAAAAAGCAAGAGAGTTCCAGAAAAACATCTAATGCTTCATTGACCATGCCAAAGCCTTTGACTGTGTGGATCACAAAAAACTGTAGAAAATTCTTCAAGAGACAAGAATACCAGACCATATTACCTGCCTCCTGAGAAATCTGTACGCAGGTCAAGCAGCAACAGTTAGAACCGAACATTTAACAATGGACTAGATCCAAATTGGAAAAGGAGCACATCAAGGCTATATACTGTCATCCTGTTTATTTAACTTATATGCAGACTGTATCATGTGAAATGTCAGATTGGATGATGCACAAGCTACAATCAAGACTGCAGGGAGAAATGTTCAATAACTGCAGATATGCAGAAGACACCACCCTTATGGCACTAAGTAAAGATGAACTGAAGACACTCTTAATGAAAGGAAAAGATGAAAGTGAAAATGCTGGCTTAAAACTCAACATTCAAAAAATCTAAGATCATGGCATCTGGTCACATCATGGCAAATAGATGGGGAAACAGTGGAAATAGCGGCTGACTTTGTTGGGCTCCAAAATCACTGCAGATGGTGATTGCAGCCACGAAATTAAAAGACACTCCTTGGAAAGAAAGTTGTGACCAACCTAGACAGCATATTAAAAAGCAGAGACATTACTTTGCCAACAAAGGTCCATCTGGTTGAAGCTATGATTTTTCCAGTAATTATGTATGAATGTGAAAGCTGGACTATAAAGAAAGCTGAGCGCCGAAGAATTGATGCTTTTGAACTGTGGTGTTTGAGAAGACTCTTGAGAGTCCCTTGATTGCAAGGAGATCCAACCAGTCCATCCAAAGGAAGTTAGTTCTGAATAATCATTAGAAGGACTGATGCTGAAGAAGAAACTCCAATATTTTGGCTACCTGATTTGAAGAACTGCCTCACTAGAAAAGACCCAGATATTGGGAAAGACTAAAGGCAGGAGGAGAAAGGGATGACACAGTATGAGATGGTCGAATGGCATCACTGACTCAATGCACATGAATTTGAGCAAGTTCTGGGAGTTGGTGATGGACAGGGAAGCTTGGTATGCTGCAGTCCATGGGGTTGCAAAGAGTTGGACATGACTGAGCAACTTAACTGCACTGGACTGATAGTCCTACACAATCCACTGTTGGTACACATCCAGGGTAATAGAGAGTGAACTATAAAGTTATAGGTGAAGGGTTGGCAAGCCTAACCCCTAAATGTTCAGGGTCAACTATTCATCAACTTTCTAAAATGTATTCCTATGCTAGAACTCAGTATCCTCCAAGTGGATGAACAATGAAGTATTTACATAAATTATATAATACTTTAATCTTCATTAGAATTTCTAAAAAGAAAAGCTACCATTTCCAAAAATACTACCAAGAGAGCTAAGTGTGGGTTTGGAGACCAGGAATTTGAAGCAGGACCCATGCATATAATAGTGCTATGATTTGCATTCAAGTATCTCAATACCAAGGAATAGACTGGAAGATACTAAGTTAGACTGACCTAGGGTTGGTGGCTAAGCATGGTGAAATAAAAGAACCCAGAAAGTAAGACAACGTGTTTACATAAGTTTGAGAGAAAATTAAGTGTACTCAAATGCACTAAGGGCACTGAAATGCCAGATTTGGGAGCGGTGACACATAGAGGTACAAGGGCTAGGAAAATTCTGTATCATCACAGAAAATGAATCATAGATCTCATATATAGAACTGTAAGGGATGACAATTTACAGTACTGATATAATAGAGAATTATTTTAAAAGAATCAAGTTAAACAAACTCTGAAATGGGACGATGGATAGTTTATACCAGTGAAATCATCCCTTACCTTCTGCTTGGGAAACTGTAGATAGATCTTTACAATACAAGAATATTCATTTAAATGCCTTTAGACTTCAAAAATACAAAAAGAAAATATTAAAATGTGCATTTTTCCTGCTTCTGTTTGATCAATAGGAAATATACAATTTAAAAAATGACTGCCAAAAGAGGGGAAATGCTAAAATTTTCTTGAAAAGCTATGTAAGGACAGCATCACCATTTCAAGACATTTTACACTGTTTTTCAAATAATGCCTAATATTATTACCTTGAACTGAAATTACTAAGATATTCATAACAATTTTTATTTCTTCGAAAAAGTAAGGTATGTGATTTGAAAGTACTTTAAAACTAAAAAACTATATTCTAAAACAATGTTATTAAGAAATATTAATTATTCAATAGATGACTGCTGACTCAATATAGAAGGATCTGAAGCATATGTACAAAATCATGCTGGGACAGAATATCGTCATTACTCTGAATAGAGCAAGGAAAAAAAAATAACAGTGTTAAGTGATGTAGAATATTCACTTAAATATGAATGGAGTTTTTACTAAAAAACAAAGAATACACAGAAGAACTATACAAAAAAGATCTTTACAACACAGACAACCAGGATGTGTGATCACTCACCTACAGCCAGACATTCTGGACTGCAAAGACAAATGGGTCTTAGGAAGCATCACTACAAACAAAGCTAGTGGAGGTGATGGAATTCCAGTTGAGCTATTTCAAATCCTGAAAGAGGATGCTAGCAAATTTGGACAACTCAGCAGTGGCCACAGGACTGGAAAAGGTCAGTTTTCATTCCAATCCCAAAGAAAGGCAATGACAAAGAATGCTCAAATACCACACAAGTGCAGTCATCTCACACACTAGCAAAGTTCTCCAAGCAAGGTTTCAACAGTATGTGTGTGAATCAACAACTTCCCGATGCTCAAGCTGGATTTAGAAAAGGCAGAGGAACCAGAGATCAAATTGCCAACATCCGATGGATCACAGAAAAAGCAAAAGAGTTTGATAAAAACATCTACTTCTGCTTTACTGACTATGCCAAAGCCTTTGACTGTGTGGACCACAAGAAACTCTGAAAAATTCTGAAAGAGATGGGAATACCAGACCACCTTACATGCCCCATGAGAAATCTATATACAGGTCAAGAAGCACCAGTTAGACCAGAAACAGAACAACTAAAGCTCCAATACTTTGGCCATCTGATGTGAAGAGCTGACTCATTGGAAAAGACTCTGATGCTGGGAAAGACTGAAGGCAGGAAGAGAAGGGGACAAGACTGAGTGAGATGGTTGGATGGCATCATTGACTTGATGGACACGAATTTGAGCAAGCACCAGGAGACAGTGATGAGCAAGGTAGCCTGGTGTGCTGCAGTCCATGGATTTGGAAAGAGTTGGACACAACTGAGTGAATGAACTGACTGATTGATTATAAATATCCCTTTTATCAGATAAGTTAAGGACTTAGTTAACAAATGATCATGGGACACTTAATAATAAAAAATACAGTATAAAATACAGGCAACTACAGTTTTTATTCCAATGCCAAAGAATGCTCAAACTACCACACAATTGCACTCATCTCACATGCTAGTAAAGTAATACTCAAAATTCTCCAAGCCAGGCTTCAGCAATACGTGAACCATGAACTTCCAGATGTTCAAGCTGGTTTTAGAAAAGGCAGAGGAACCAGAGATNTTGGACTGCAAGGAGATCCAACCAGTCCATTCTGAAGGAGATCAGCCCTGGGATTTCTTTGGGAGGAATCATACTAAAGCTGAAACTCCAGTTCTTTGGCCACCTCATGTGAAGAGTTGACTCACTGGAAAACACTTTGATGCTGGGAAGGATTGGGGGCAGAAGGAGAAGGGGACGACCGAGGATGAGATGGTTGGATGGCATCACGGACTCGATGGGCGTGAGTCTGAGTGATCTCTGGGAGTTGGTGTTGGACAGGGAGGCCTGGCGTGCTGCAATTCATGAGGTTGCAAAGAGTCGGACACGACTGAACGACTGAACTGAACTGAACTGAGCATGGCCCCACCCATCAGAACAAAACCAGTTTCCCCTCAGTCAGTCTCTCATCAGGAGGATTCCATAAGCTTCTTATCCTTATCTATCAGGGGGCAGACAGAATGAAAACCACAATCACAGAAAAGTAAACCAACTGATCACATGGACCACAGCCTTGTCTAACTCAATGAGACTATGAGTTATGCCATACAGGGCCACTCAAAAGGATGGGTCATGGTGGAGAGTTCTGACAAAACGTGATCCACTGGAGAAAGGAATGGCAAGCCAATTCAGTATTCTTACCTTGAAAACCCCACGAATAGTATGAAAAGGCAAAAAAGATAGGACATTGAAAGATGAACTCCCCAGGTCGGTAGTTGCCCATTATGATACTGAAGGTCAATGGAGAAATAACTCCAGACAGAATGAAGAGATGGAGCCAAAGCAAAAACAACACCCAGTTGTGAATGTGACTGGTGATGCAAATAAAGTATGATACTGTAAAGAAAAACATTGCATGGGAACCTGGAATTTTAGATCCATGAATCAAGGCAAATTGGAAGTGATCGAACAGGAGATGGCAAGAGTGAACATCAAATTTATAGGAATCAGTGAACTAAAATGGAATGGGTGAATTTAACTCAGATAACCATTATATCTACTACTGTGCGCAAGAGTCCCTTGGAAGAAATGAAGTGGCCCTCATAGTCAGCAAAAGAGTCTGAAATGCTGTACTTGAGTGCAATCTCAAATAGGTTAGAATGATCTCTATTCATTTCCAAGGCAAACTTTTCAATATCAGAGTAATGAAGCCTATGCCTCAAACACTAATGCTGAAGACGTTGAAGTTGAATGGCTCTATGAAGTCCTACAAGACTTTATAGAACTAACACCTAAAAAAAAAAATGTCATTTCATTATAGGGGACTGGAATGCAAAAGTAGGAAGTCAAGAGATACCTGGAGTAAGAGGCAAATTTGTCCTTGGCATATAAAACAAAGCAGGACAAAGGCTAACAGAGTTTTGCCAAGAGAACACACTGGTCATAGCAAACACCCTCTTCCAACAACACAAGAGAAGACTCTACACATGGACATCACCAATGGCCAATACCGAAATCAGATTGATTATATTCTATGCAGCCAAAGATGTTGAAGCAAAACAAGATCGGGAGTTGACTGTAGCTCAGATCATGAACTCCTTATTGCCAAATTCAGACTTAAATTGAAGAAAGTAGGGACAACCCCTAGGCCATTGAAGTATGACCTAAATCAAATTCCTTACGATTATACAGTGAAAGTGACAAATATATTCAATGGATTATTTCTGATAGACAGAGTGTCTGAAGAACTAAGGACAGAGGTTCCTGACATTGTACAGGAGGCAGTGATCAAGACCATCCCAAGAAAAAGAAACACAAAAAGGTAAAATGGTTGTCTGATGAGGGCTTACAAACAGCTGAGAAAAGAAGAAAAGCTAAAGGCAAAGAAGAAAAGGAAAGATATGTCAATTTGCATGCAGAGATCCAAAGTATAACAAACAGAGATAAGAAAGTCTTCCTCAGTGATTAATGCAAAGAAATAGAGAAAAACAACAGAATGGGAAATGCTACAGATCTCTTCAAGAAAATTAGAGATACCAAGGAACATTTCTTGCAAGGATGGGCACAATGAAGGACAGAAAATATATGACCTAAAGGAAGCAGAAGATATTAAGAAGAGGTGGCAAAAATACACAGAAGAACTATACAAAAAAGATCTTCATGACCCAGATAAACACGATGGTGTGATCACTCACCTAGAGCCGGACATCCTGGAATGCAAAGTCAAGTGGGCCTTAGGAAGCATCATTATGAACAAAGCTAGTGGANATGACCTAAAGGAAGCAGAAGATATTAAGAAGAGGTGGCAAAAATACACAGAAGAACTATACAAAAAAGATCTTCATGACCCAGATAAACACGATGGTGTGATCACTCACCTAGAGCCGGACATCCTGGAATGCAAAGTCAAGTGGGCCTTAGGAAGCATCATTATGAACAAAGCTAGTGGAGGTGATGGAATTCCAGGTGAGCTATTTCAAATCCTGAAAGATGATGCTGTTAAAGTGTTGCATTCAATATGCCACAAATTTGGAAAACTCAGCAGTGGCCACAGGACAAGAAAATATCAATTTTCATCCCAATCACAAAGAAAGGAAATTCCAAAGAATGTTCAAACTACTGCATAATTGTAACCATCTCACACACAAGCAAAATAATACTTAAAATTCTCCTAGCTAGGCGTCAACAATATATGAACCGAGAATTTCAAGATATTCAAGCTGGATTTAGAAAATGCAGAGATCAAATTGCCAAAATCTATTGGATCATAGAAAAAGCAAGAGAATTCCAGAAAACAGCTACTTTTGCTTTACTGACTACACCAAAGCCTTTGACCACGTGGATCACAACAAAACGTGGAAAATTCTTAAAGAGATGGGAATATCAGACCACCTTACCTGCCTTCTGAGAAATCTGTATGCAAGTCAAGAAACAACAGTTAGAACCAGAGGTGATTTTGCCATACGTCAACATGAATCTGCCAAAAGAATAACACCAACAGCAAAAAAAAAAAAAAAAAAAAAAAAAAAAACAAAANGCATATTGAGTGTAGCATTTTTACAGCATCATCTTTTAGGATTTCAAATAGCTCAACTGAAATTCCATCACCTCCACTAAGTAAATTCCTACCAAGTAAATGTTTCTAAATATTTGTTTGTTGGTATTTTTTTGTTTTACAAAAACAGTTCACCTACAAACTACAGTTTCCTTTCTTTTTTATTTCTATACCTTACTTTTTATCAGAGCATCATGATCTGACTTAAATGTTTTTAAAAATTCAACTCGTCTGCCCTGCTAAGAATATTATGAAGGTGAGAAGGGTAGAAAAAGCGAGACTGATAGAGGCTACTGCAATAACCAAGGCAAAGAATGATGGTGGCATAAAGCAAGGGACATATGACAATTGTGGTTATCAATGGTTAAAAAGTTACTAGGGTGTACATTGTCACTCTGCTTATTTAACTTATATGCAGAGTACATCATGAGAAATGCTGGACTGGAAGAAACACAAGCTGGAATCAAGATTGCTGGGAGAAATATCAATAATCTTAGATATGCAGATGACATCACCCTTATGGCAGAAAGTGAAGAGGAACTAAAGAGCCTCTTGATGAAAGTGAAAGAGGAGAGTGAAAAAGTTGGCTTAAGGCTCAACATTCGGAAAATGAAGATCATGGCATCAGTCCCATCACTTCATGGAAATAGACGGGGAAACAGTGAAAACAGTGGCAGACTTTATTTTCTGGGCTCAAAAATCTCTGCAGATGGTGACTGCAGCCATGAAATCAAAAGATGCTTATTATGACCAACCTAGATAGCATATTCAAAAGCAGAGATATTACTTTGCCGACTAAGGTCCATCTAGTCAAGGCTATGGTTTTTCCAGTAGTCATGTATGGATGCGAGAGTTGGANCATCACTTCATGGGAAATAGATGGGGAAACAGTGGAAACAGTGTCAGACTTTATTTTTGGGGGCTCCAAAATCACTGCAGATGGTGACTGCAGCCATGAAATTAAAAGATGCTTACTCCTTGGAAGAAAAGTTATGACCAACCTAGATAGCATATTCAAAAGCAGAGATATTACTTTGCCGACTAAGGTCCATCTAGTCAAGGCTATGGTTTTTCCAGTAGTCATGTATGGATGCGAGAGTTGGACTGTGAAGAAGGCTGAGCGCCAAAGATTCAGTGCTTTTGAACTGTGGTGTTGGAGAAGACTCTTGAGAGTCCCTTGGACTGCAAGGAGATCCAACCAGTCCATTCTGAAGGAGATCGGCCCTGGGATTTCTTTGGAAGGAATGATGCTAAAGCTGAAGCTCCAGTACTTTGGCCACCTCATGCAGAGCTGACTCATTGGAAAAGACTCTGATGCTGGGAGGGATTGGGGGCAGGAGGAGAAGAGGACGACTGAGGATGAGATGGCTGGATGGCATCACTGACTCGATGGACGTGAGTCTGAGTGAACTCTGGGAGTTGGTGATGGACAGGGAGGCCTGGTGCGCTGCGATTCATGGGGTCCCAAAGAGTCAGACACGACTGAGTGACTGAACTGAACTGACCTGGATATTTTAGTATTAAGATGAAAAAACAATTTGCTGCATTTTAAGGACAGAGAGTCCAGAAATGCTGGTAATATTCAAACAACTATTTAAAATGATAAAGTGATAGTTGCTCAGTCATTTTCTATTCTTTGTGAGGCATAAACTACAGCCCACCAGGCTCCTCTGTCAATGGAATTCTCCAGGTAAGAATATTGGATTGGGTGGGCCATTTTCATCTCCAGGGGATCTTTCCCACCCAGGGATAGAACTGGGGTCTCCTGCATTGCTGGCAGATTCTTTATCATTTCATCCACCAGGGAAGTCCCATTTAAAATGAGACCATAATAATAAAAAACTTCTAAGGTCAAAATGTAAACTCTTCTTTGATGATCATTAAATCCAGAAATATCTTGGCTCTGATCATTTAAAAGGTATTTCTGAGTCAAAAACAAAAGACAATCAGCCTAATAATTACCCCAAAGAAAATATGTAAATGGGCAACAACTGCATAAAAAGATGTTCAATACCATTAGTCATTAGAGAAATAACACAGTGATGAAATACCACTGTATGTACAAGATTGGTTATAATTTTAAAGGAAAAAAGAAAGGAAAGGATAAGGGGATAAATTCTGGCAAGGATCTGTACAAACTGGAACCCTTAATACATTTCTGGTGAGAATGCACATTGTTGTTGCCATTGTGGAAAGAGTTTGGAAGTTCCTCAAGAAGCGCAGATTTACCGAACGAGCCATCAATTAAATCCCTGCAGGTATATACTCAGAGAAGGCGATGGCAACCCACTCCAGTACTCTTGCTGGAAAATCTATGCAAAATTCCATAGACGGAGGAGCCTGGTGGGCTGTGTAGTCCATGGGGCCGCTAGGAGTCGGACACGACTGAGTGGCTTCACTTTCACTTTTCACTTTCATGCACTGGAGAAGGAAATGGCAACCCACTCCAGTGTTCTTGCCTAGAGAATCCTGGGGACGGGGGAGCCTGGTGGGCTGCTGTCTATGGGGTCGCACAGAGTTGGACACAACTGAAGCGACTTAGCAGCAGCAGCAGGTATATACTCAAATGAATAAAAAAGAGGCATTCAAACTCTGTGGACAACCCAAATGTTCATGAACTCATGAACAGACAACAGGATACAGCCACATAATGGAATTATTACTCAGTTACAGAAAGGAATCAATTGCTAATACATACGACAGTCTACACATAAATCACAAAAATATTATTACATATATGTAAAGGAAGCCAAATAAAAAAGGTCATATAAAGCAATGATTTCATTTACATGAAACATTCAGAAATGGCAAATCCATTGTAACAAACAACCTATCTGTGTTTGTCAGGGGCTGACAGGAGGGAATGAGGAATGACTGCTTTCATTCTGGGGTTTCCATTTGGAGTGATAAAACACATCCTAGAATCAGACACGGAGTATGGTTGCATAGTATTGTGAATTAAGTATATTCTACTGAATTGTACCCTTTAAAGGATTTATCTTATGTTATTTGGATTTTACTTCCGTGAAAAAGGAACACACACAAAAAGGAAAGACTCTTTATCCTGTTAACGTTACCCACTGAAGCATTCTAAAGAAGCAACATCACAAAATTTGTCTTTTAGCAGGGTTTTCAGCAGCTCTGTAGAACACAAATTGGTGGAGAGACAAATAGCTGTAGTGAGAACAGAGGGAAATCATCCTATAATTGAGTAAAGAACAAACGAGAGTAAGGGAGGAAGGAGTACCAGAGAAAAACAGAGGGGAACAGTGAGACCCAGGGGAGACTTTTCAAGACTGCCAAGCAGATAAAGGAGAGGAAATCTCAAACAGTGCCTGTGACACTCCAGCTTAGTGTCAGAATATGTCAGAAAATGAGCTGGAATTCATTTGTTAAGGGGCTATAAGAACCCAAGAGAAAACAGTGGGTAAAGATTTAAGGAGAAGGAAAGAAACACTACAAGAATTAAAAGAAGATTCAGCTATGGAAAAGGAGGGAGAGGAGCCAGAAAAGGAAGAAAACCTAAGAAAGAGGTATCACAGAAGTGAAGCCAGAGAGGACAAAAGCTTCAAACCGGTGGTAGGGTCAGCACTGACAAATGAGTCAAATGAGATGAGAACTATCGAGTGTTCAGTGGATTGCATGACCAAATCATAATCAGTGGCTCCTACCGCCTGAGTTTCAGAGAAGTGGTAAGAACAATGAAGAGATAAAGAAGCACAGCCTACATATTCAAGAATTTCAACTGAAAAGGAAACTAGACAGATAATGCAGATTTTGGAGAGAGATTTTCTTATTTTATATTGGGATGGGAGAGAAATTAAGCACATTTATAACAAAGATAGTGAAGACCAGGGAGGGAATAAGATTTGAAGGTAGACTCAAGGATGACAACAAAAGCACAAATAAAGAATGTTAGATATAAAATGAAGGTGGAATAACTAATTCTCAAATATTAGATAGAAACAATAAAATAAAGATATGGATGCAGTTAAGCATGACTACACAACAAGACACTGAAAACACTTCTTGAAAGCCAAAATAGTTGCTTAGTTGAGAAGCTGGGAAGGTATCTCCTGGTAGAGAGATAAGAGACTGGGTAGATGTGAGGATAGGAAAAAACTATTAACATAAAATCTAGAGAAAATAAGAGAGAACGCTAAAAGCAAATTAAAGAACTGAAAAGAAGTTTCACCACCTACATTGTTACTGAGAATGCAAATTGGTGCAGCCACTTACATGTAATGGGGAACATTACAAAGGTTCCTTAAAAAACTAAGAATAGAGTTGCCATATAATCCTGCAATCCGACTCCTGGGAATATATCTAGGAAAACTCTTACTTAAACACTGTGATGTTCACAGCAATGCTATTTAGAGTAACTAAGAGTGGCTCAGTCATTCAAGAACTCGCCCGCAATGCAGGAGACCCACGTTCAATCCCTCAGTTGGACAATTCCCTGGAGAAGGGAATGGCTACTCACGCCAGTCTTCTTGCCCAAAGAATTTCATGGACAGAGGACACTGGCGAGTTACAATCCACGGGGTTGCAAAGAGTCAGACATGAGTGAGCCACTAACAAGATGTGGAAGTAACCTAAATGTCCAGGAAGTAAGTCAGATAGAGGAAAGCAAATATTACATGTCACTTATTTGTGGAATTTTAAAAGACGATACAAATGAACTTACTTACAAAACAGAAATAGACACACAGACACAGAAAATAAGCTTATGGTCACCAACAAGATAAATCAAGAGTTTGGAATTAACTTCTATACACAACTACATAGAAAACAAGCAAACAACAAGGATCTACTATAACACAGAGAACTATATCCAGTGTGCTGTGATAAACTATAATGGAAAAGAATCTAAAAAAGAATAAATATATATAATAAATTAATTTTATATATATAATCACTTTGATGTATACTTGAAACTAACACAACATTGCAAATTAATAACACAATTAAAAAAGGAAAGAAAAGACGTTTCAGGGCGCAACTTAGTTTGGAAAACTGAGTTACTCTGCCTATTTCCAAAGAGCATGGTTTTATACAAATTTCTACTCATCACTGGAATCAAGATTGCTGGGAGAAATGTCAATAACCTCAGATATGCAGATGATACTACTCTAAAGGCAGAAAGTGAAGAGAAACTATTAATAAAGAGCCTCTTGATGAGGGTGAAAGAGGAAAGTTAAAAAGCTGGCTTGAAACTCAACATTAAACAAACTAAGACTATGGCATCCGGTCCCATCATTTCATGGGAAACAGAAGAAGAAAAAGTGCAAGTAGTGACAGTTTTTCTTTTCTTGAGCTCCAAAATCACTACAGGTGGTGACTGCAGCCATGAAATTAAAAGACACTTGGTAAGGCAAATGGGCTTCGGCAGCACCTTGGCGGGTGGCAGCAGTGGCCGTAGCGCTTCCTCCTGGCCTTGTTAATGGCAGGGCCAGGCCCAGGGAAGAGGATGCCCTAGAGCCCGGCCTTTCCAGGACAGGAGTGGGAGGGGACAGGGTGGGGACCAGCCATGTCACAGGTGACTCGAAGTCTGCTGCAGTGCTGGGGCACCAGTTTTAGGAGAGACAGAAGATCTGAAGAAGCTAGAATCAACCCTAAAGAATATTCTTACATATAATAAAGAATTCCCATTTGATGTCCAGCCTGTCCCTTTAAGAAGAATTTTAGTACCTGGTGAAGAAGAGAATTTGGAATTTGAAGAAGATGAAGAAGAGGAGGTGCTGGAGCAGGGTGTCCTGATTTCTTTCCTGCCAGAGTTCTCAGTACTTTATTACCAAGGTTGCCATCAGAACTAGGAACGATGTTACTATCAGAATTGAGAAAACTGGCCTGAAAGATGCCAGGCAATACACTGATCCCTATATCACAGTTAGGGGGAAAGACCTGAATGGCATAGATTTAACTCCTGTGCAAGATACTCCTGTGGCTTCAACAAAAGAAGACACATATGCTCATTTTAATGTAGACATTGAGCTCCAGAAGCATGCTGAAAACTTAACCAAAGGTGCAGCTATTTCTTTTAATTCAAACACTACAAGTCTAAAGAAAGGTTTATCAGCATCGAGTGTTCTGCTTTCATGGAGATGGATGAAATTAAACCTGGGTCAATTGTAATAGAACTATACAAGAAACCCACTGACTTAAAAGAAAGAAATTTTAATTACTGTCCAAGAAACCACTTTATCTTCATCTACATCAAACTTTCCACAGGGAATGATCCTGACATGAGCATCCTGGAACTTCTGTGAATCTCACCACTCCATAGAATCCATCATAGCTCTGTGTAGCATACGCACCCCTCAACAGGCAGGAAGCAAGCCAGACACAGGTTGGCAGATCAGAGTGAGTTCATTACAAACTTTCGCACAGAATTCAAAGTGCAGCATCACTGACAAAACAGACTCCTTTGGATACAGGCTTACTGTAGACCTTGAAACATTTTCACTTTCTTATTAATTGTGCAATTAATAGTCTCTTTTCTAATCTACCACTACTCCGGCCCTGCTTCCTGGAACAACATTGTTGTGGGCGGGATGTTCTTGTCTTCGGACGTAATACATCAATAAGAATGTGCTAGAATGTCCACTTCTGCTCCAATATGCTCTTTAGTAAACTGTGGGTTGCTGTGGGGAGGAGAGCATGAGCTGGCTTCAGAGGAAAGGGGACCAATTATGCTGCCCAAGGTCAGTCTGGAAGTTTAAAGCCTGCTCCTTAGAGACAGCCTCCATTCACCCTGATCTCATGGCTTTCCTGCCTAGAAATCATGTGCCTTGGCCAGNTGCTGTGGGGAGGAGAGCATGAGCTGGCTTCAGAGGAAAGGGGACCAATTATGCTGCCCAAGGTCAGTCTGGAAGTTTAAAGCCTGCTCCTTAGAGACAGCCTCCATTCACCCTGATCTCATGGCTTTCCTGCCTAGAAATCATGTGCCTTGGCCAGTCTCCCACATGGGAATATTTGCAGGTTGTAGCTGGGATTTTTCCAGATGACCAGACTGCTCTTCTGAAAGTGACCGTATTTTTAGTCATGTTGATTAGCTTCTTTCCTATATTACATTGTTACTCTTTCTGACAGTGATTCTAGGGTTAATGATGAAACCATCTCAGAATAATTACAAAATCTTAGTGGAGTTATAATGTCTTCTAAATCATGTAATCTAAAAATAATGAGTCAGATGCTAATGAGATATTGCAGGGATAACTGCTATTTTTCTGACAACTGATTATGAAACCTTAAAACCTCCATACCTCTTCTATAGTGATGAGTATGTAAATCTGGAGATATTCTATTTTTTTAATACAGGCAGACAGGATTGCAGTTTATTTCCTATTTAGATATACTGACATTCATCCATATGGAAATATGCAAGTCATTAGCTTGTTATGATATGACTATTTACATTCTTTTGACTTAATAATGGAGCCTAGATAAAACATTCATAATACATACACAGTGGATATTTTACACAGAACAAGAAGATTTGGGGTGGATATTCTGTGGGTCAGAAGTAGAGCCCACATATTTAAATTCACTATTTTAAATGACCAATGCTAGAATGCACAAAATGCAGTGCCAGTATGTAGCCTATTTTTAAACTAGTGTAACAAGCCTTACCTTGGACAAGGGGTATCTGCTCAGGGTAAAGAGCAGTGGATGCACTTTGCTGGAGCAGCCGTGAAGAAATACCCCATGTCCAAGGTAAGAGAAACCCAAGTAAGACGGAAGGTGTTGCAAAAGGGCATCAGAGGGGAGACACACTGAAACCATAATCACAGAAAACTAGTCAATCTAATCACACGGACCACAGCCATGTCTAACTCAATGAAACTAAGCCATGCCGTGTGGGGCCACCCAAGACGGGAGGGTCATGGTGGAGAGGTCTGACAGAATGTGGTCCCCTGGAGAAGGGAATGGCAAACCACTTCAGTATTCTTGCCTTGAGAACCCCATGAACAGTATGAAAAGGCAAAAAGAGACACNACAATAATCATATCTAATTAATTATGAAGTATTATTAAATTATTAAATAGTTGAATCACTTGCCCAAGATCACTCAGCTACTTGCTGGCAGAGCATGGAGTAGACTTTCTACTTTGTGAGTTCCCATCAGGCCTTTGACTGTTTCTATCATCCCAGATATTTATAAAGTTTTCCATAAGACTGTACAAATAATGTCTTCAGCTCTAAATAGCCATAATAGAGTTAAAGTTCATCATGTTTTTGATAAGATATGACATTCATTTAAAAACAATAATTCTTTTCATACCTATTTTAGGACTCCATGGATAATTATCAAAGCATACTAAGGCTAAACTGTGTTATGGGGGTATTTTTACTATTTATAAAGGAACTGTATTGAGGTCCAGAGATGCAATTTATCCAGCTAAAAAAACTCACATAGGCACTAGAATATTTCTGTGAGAGTCAATGAAACTGTGCATGTGATTCATTTCAGGGAGCATAGGATCTGCTGTAAGGATAAGAATATAGAAATTACCAGCTTGCCTCTGGCAGTAAACTTACTCCAGATGCTCAAGAGAATGATGAGTTCATTTTTTCCTATTCCCATATGAAACTTCTGCTTAACAGTGGTAATCAGTGGAAAAACTAAAAAAGCCAAAGGTTTACTTGCCTGCAGTACAAGTGTTACACTAATTTGTTCAATACATATTTTGACCACTATTTTAAAGTGAGGGTTTTTTGAAAAATGAAAATCTTCTTTAATGTAGAATGATTAACAGTGTTTATAAAATCTTACTTCTTCTCCATACATTTTTATGTATGTAATCCCGAAAAACTATTTTTTTAATCCCTAAGGAACTCTATACACAAAATTAGACATTTCAAAAACAAGATTGCTTCTTTAAAACATTATGAAATACTTTTATAATTCGTATTTAAGTGATTTTAGTGTCTTTACTTTTTAAGATTTTTTTTTTAAGGAAAAAAATGTAAGAAATACATCTCAGAAGTCAACTGATTAGAGAGTGAGATTCAGTGAAAATTTAGACTAGCTTGCAATAACTACAAGCTAATTAAACAATAACACTGGATGAGGCCAATCCATGTTAAAATTACACACTGTTATGACTTAAAAGTGAATTCTGGGAATTGGTGATGGACAGGGAGGCCTGGCGTGCTGCGATTCATGGGGTCGCAAAGAGTCGGACACGACTGAGCAACTGAACTGAACTAAACGGAACTGATGACTTAAAAGCATTTACCAATATGCAACAAACTGTCAATATAAAAATTTAAACTATCATAGAAAAATCTAAATGATACATAAATTCAACTAAAATATATGATTATATTTAATATTATAGTATTTTCCATGCCAGAAGATCACATTATAAGATATAACTACTATACTCATTATTCAATATAATAAAAATCCAGTGTTTAGGAAACTTCAAATCACTATTTTTTAATTGATTTCATGACATGAAAATAAGGGAAATGAATTTACAGCTCAAAAAATAACAGAACTTTCAAAATGCAATGAAACTTAATCTTATTAAATATTTCGTCCAAGGCCTGAGTAAAAACAAGCTGAGTTTTATACAAAAAGTAGAAAACAATCTGTGGACTAGGATACCAATGGATATAAAATAATGAGACAAATCTCACATTTTCATATCAATAGTTCTGATACTTTTATATAAAAATACTTATATGTTTGTCTAGCAGAAACACACCTTACATCAAAAGCTACAAACAGACTGAATGTAAAAGGGTGGGAAGTGATGTGTCATGCAAATATCCATAAGAGACCCGAAATGTCTATCGTAATGAAAAAACAGACATAAAAATTAATTATGTAACTCAGATAAAAAGGGTAATACAATGAATAGAAGGACCACAAACTACTGAAAACTGACTCAAGAATAAACACATAATCTTTAGAAACCAATACAACCAGGGAAGTAATTAGTAATCAAAAACTACCCACAAACGAAAGGTCAGATGACTTCATCACTGAATTCTAACAAATATTTAAAGAAGAACTTGAAAATTCTCCACAGATTCTTCCAAAAAACAGAAAAAGAAACAAACCCCAATTCATTTTATGGAGCAGTATTACCATCATACCAAACCACAGATAGAAATAAGGTAATTACAGATCAATGTAATATAATGAATATAATGTAAAAATCCTCAGTAAAACATTAGCAAAAAGAAATCCAGCAATATATAAAAATGAATTATATAATATAACCAATGAGATTTAATCCCAGGAATGCAAGATTGGCTTAACATCTCAAAATCAAGTAATGTTATATATCATATCCACAGTACAGAAAACGAAACTCATATGCTTATGACAACAAATGCAGAAAAGACACCTGGCAAATCTAACACTGTTTCAAGTTAAACAGATTCAACAAACTAGCAATAAATAGGAACTTCCTGAATATGATAAAGAACATTTAAGAAAAATACACAGTAAATATCATTGTGAATGACAGGATACTTTGGCCTTCAGACAAGGAACAACACAAGGATGTTTACTCTCATCGCTTCTCTTCAACATTATATTAGATGCCTGCTTATTTAACTTCTATGCTGAGTGCATCATTTGAAATCCCAGGCTGGATGAAACACAAGCTGGAATCAAGACTGCTGGGAGAAATAGCAACAACCTCAGATATGCAGATGATACCACATTAATGGCAGAAAGTGAAGAGGAACTAACGAGCCTCTTGATGAAGGAGAAAGGAAAGAGTAAAAAAAAGCTGGCTTAAAACTTAACATTCAAAAAACAAAGATCATGGCATCTGGTCCTATTACTTCATGGCAAACAGATGGGGAAAATGTGGAAACAGTGTCAGATTTCATTTTCTTGAGCTCCAAAATCAGTATGGATAGTGACTGCAGCCACAAAATTAAAGGATGCTTGCACCTTGGAAGAATAACTGTGACAAACCTAGACTGTGTATGAAAAAGTAAAGACCACTTTGTCAAGAAAGATCTGTACAGTCAAAGCTATAGTTTTTCCAATAGTCATGTAGAGATGTGAGAGCTGGACCTTGAAGAAGGCTGAGTGCCGAAGAACTGACGCTTTCAAACTATGGTACTGGAGAAGACCCCTCAGGGTCCCTTGGACAGCAAGGAGATCAAACCAGTCACTCCTACGGGAAATCAATCCTGAATATTCATTGGAAAGACTGACATTAAAGCTGAAACTTCAATACTTTAGCCACCTGATGTGAACAGCTGACTCACTGGAAAAGACCCTGATGCTGGGAAAAACTGAGGGCAAGAGGAGAAGCGGGCAACAGAGGATGAGATGGTTGGATGGCATCACTGATTCAGTGGACATGAGCAAACTCAGGGAGACAGGAAAGGACAGAGAAGACTGGGGTGCCGCAGTTCACAGAGTCACAAGAGTCAGACACAACTTAGTGACTAAACAACAACAAAGAGGCACTAGTCAAGGCAATTAGGCAAAAGAAACAAATAAACAAATGGGTTCCAAACTGGAAAGGAAGAAGTAAAAGTATTTGTATTGTGTTGACCAAAAGTTTTGTTTGGGTTTTTCTGTACGATCTTATGGAACGCTCAAATGAACTTTTTGGCCAAACTAATAGATAACATATTTAGTACATTCAAAACCATAGGGAATTCACTGAAAAATATAAGAACTTAGTTCAGAAATATTAGAAATGAGTTCAGAAAAGCTACGGGAATTTAAATAATGAATTCTATCTCTATACACTTGCAATGAACAACTGAAAAATGAAATTTAAAAAGTAATTCAATTTACAACAACACCAAAATGAAAAAAGATGGATGTCCTTGGTGGTCCAGTCATTAAGAATCTGCTGGCCAATGCAGGGAACACGGGTTTGATCTCTCTTCTGGGAAATTCCCACATGCTTGGGAGCAACTAAGCCCATGAACCCAATTAATGAACCTGTGCTCTAGATCCCTCAAGGCACAACTACTGAGCCCACAAGCAGCAGCTACTCAAGCCCACGCACCTAGAGCCTGTGCTCCACAACAAGAGAAAGTACCACAATGAAAAGCCCAGACTCTGCAATGAAGAGCAGCCCCCAGTTACCACAACTAGAGAAAGCTTGCACACAGCAATGAAGACCCAGCACAGCCAAAAACAAATTATTTTTTTAATAAAATATATTTGGAAATACTTTCAACATGAAAAACTTCTGAAAACTATAAAAAAGTGTTGAAAGAATTTAAAGATCTAAATAAATGAAAAAACATCCCATTTTTTCAGTCAGAAGACTTCACACAGTTTAACATGGCAAGTAATACCCACATTGATCCTAATCAGAGTCCAAGCTGTATTTTTTGTAGAAATGTACAAGCTGACTCCAAAATTCATGTGGAAAACACATGAAGGAGAACCAGAGAGTGATAGCTAAAGAGTATGGGGTTTCTTTTTAAACTAATAAAAATGTACCAAAATTTATACTGGTGGTGGCCACACATATTTATGAATATAGGGAAAACCATGGAACTGTACCCTTTAAATGATTGAAACTATGGTAGACGAATTATACCTCAATAAAATTATTTTTTTAAGTAGCGTGAGAACAAAAGTTTAAAAAGTTAAACCACAGTTTTAAAGGTATAAAGGAGTGCTAACATTTGTGCTAAGTATATGTTTTACTGTTCTCTGAGTCTTTTAAAATTTGAAAATACCCATGTAGCAACAATTAACTACAAAAGTACAAACTGAGCGTGCTAGTCTTGCATTGCATCTTTCATAAGTAAACAACTGTCAAACAATTTTCAATAAAATGACAGTCAAATAAATAAATATATAGAACCCCAAGAATAGTTACTTATATTATGTAAGAAGCTTCATGACATGGGGAACTATTAGGAGAGCTAACACATGGTGGATTTTCTAATAAGTCCAAACATATATAAAACTCTGAAGAGGCCACAAATAGCAAAACAAAACCAGAGACAGCAAGAAGCTAAAGTAATGATTTAAAAAATTATTTCGATGTACATAATATAGTATGGCAAGTATTAAGAAATCTTGGCAAAAGGATGATAAAAATTAAAATGTAAATGTTAAAAAAAAGAAATTAGGACATTGCATCAAATATACTTGTGTTAGTATATTATAAAAGGAAAAAAAACTGTTAAGTAGAAAACTGTAACTTCGGATATCACAAAGGTCATGTGTGTGCACGCTAAATCACTTTAACCGTGTCCAACTCTTTGCAACCGTTTGGACTATAGCCCACCAGGCTTCTCTCTCCATGGGATTCTCCAGGCAAGAATACTGGAGTGGGTTGCCATGGCCTCTTCCAGGGGTTCTCCTTAACCCAGGGATGGAACCCACACCTCTTATGTTCCCTGCATTTCAGGCAGGTTCTTTACCACTAGTGCCATCTGGGAACTGTACCTTTGGATATCACAAAGGCCAGAGCACAAGAAAATGAGGACAAATGTTCATCATTCAGGCCAGACATAAAATGTTTCTTATTTTAAATTTCTGACATAAAGGATAATGGTATCTGTCTAATGAATAGTTTATTAAGAAATATTTCTTATGGAAGAAGGTTGTACTGTTTTTTAAAAAAGCATTTGAAAGACAGTGTCCAGTATTCTACATATCATACTAATCCTGGTAAAATACCAAATGGACAATTAAATATTGACTAATAAATTGCTCTTACAAAAATCTGACAGTGCATTTTAATTTTTCAAAATTATGTACATATTTAAAATTCGTGATACATAGCATGTTATAAAAGTGATTAAAACAGTAAGAAAGCACATGAGTAGAAAAAAATTCTCCCACAAATAGTAATTTCTTATTTTTCCTCCACTATCTGCCAGTTTTATATATTTTCTTCCAGAATTTCCAGTGTTAGATGTATTTATTTCTTGACTCTATTTTGATCCCCTGGTCTTTAATCTATTGTATCTAGATATATACAATAAAACTATATATTCTAGACTTCCTAGAATAATCCATATTTCTACTCACTTTATCAAAACAAATGGTACATAGGCCCTCATTTTCATAAAAGATAAAAATTGCTTAGTTTTGAATAGTAAAAGAGTTCCCAAACTAGGAACCAGAATACATCTTCTGAAACCTGGTTCAAACAATATTTTTAGAATGAAAAGTCACTAGGTGCAGAAATAAAAACTATTGTACTTGTCAAAGTGTCAAAAAGTGTGTGAGAATATAGGGAAGTAACTAAGTTTTTCCTCATATAATATAAGCAGGGCAAAATTCTGACACACGATGAAACACTGAAAACATTTCCTTGGATAATTAACCATTATCACATAACTTTTTCTTTTCACCATACCAAAAAACACTATTTTTTTTCTGGTGAGTAGAATTGAATCCTAAAATTATACTTAATAAATACAAATTGACAAATACTTTTTTAAAATCATAGATAATTTATAGTAACAGAATATGTTACTATCAGCTCAAATAGTTTAAATTTCCTCATATGCAGTTGAAAAATGGTCCTTCAAAACAGAAGGGAATTTCATCAACTCGTTTAGAAATAACATTGAAATAAAAAAGAGAGCAGACAAGACTTACTGTTGACCTCTGGGCCCCTTCAATATAGAAGTATTATAAAGGAAGAGGAAGTTAGCATTGATACAGTAAAGAAACTTTCACTTTAACATATCATTTTTTTCAGAAAAAGGGGAAAGTCTGCAAAGTCTGAAAAAGTGATTTATCTTCAGGTGAATAAAATGGACAGCAACTGATCTTACACTCAGGGAGTGATTCTTCTACCAGTTACAAATATATCTCTGTTAAGTATCACTAGAATAGGCTGGGCGGTCTCATCTTTTCAATAATTTATTAATATGTTTAAGATTTAGGATATACTCCAAAATTTTATACCAAATGGCACTGTTGGTTGATTAACGTTCCCATTATTTGATCACTCTGAACATATGTAAAATGAATTTGACTTGACATACAAGCATATATCTTAGTAGAAACAAAGATTTTGAAAGAAGAGTATCAGAGTAAGAAAGACCTCCACAAGAAAGTCACATTTAAGCTGAGATTCAAGAAATGGGCACAAACAGGTCAAACAAACAAAAAGAATGTTACAAGTAGGAAAGATTATAGATTTATATCAATGAGATGAGTGACCATCAAAGGTTTTAATTTACAACCTAGAATTCTGAAGAAATCATGAGTGTTCTCTAATTTAGTCTATAAAGTAGATCATTTAAAAATGAAATTATTTTATTTATATTTGCAACCTCGAAATTCTGTGAAAAGGTTTAAAACAGACAAGGGAAACACTTGACAAAATTAAATTTCATACAAGTAGTTTCATAGTCTTTTAAGCCCTAACTTAAACATTTTAAATTATATATTATGGGATTCTTCTGTAATGAAGAATCAGCTTACAAGATGTAAAAGAAAGTTGATAAATAAAACATATCGAGTAACCAAATACTAATTTCAGATTCACAAGAAATTGCAAAAAATAGTATAGAAGGCTCCATTATCTTCCAGTTCTCCCTGAAGATGATGTATTATACAACCATAGCTCGTTTTCAAATCCAGGAGCTTGACATTGGTACAATCCTAAACTACAGATCCGATTCAGATTTCACTAGGTTTCACACGCATTCTTGTTTGTGTATGTGTAGAGCTTATAAAATCTTAACGGTGTACAGATTTGTGCTACTACCACAATCAAGATATAGAACCGTTCCATCACCAAGACAGCTTTTTGTGAAAATTCCATTACACTATCTTTCATCTTCATCCCTAAACCTCTGATAACCATTTTAATATATTTCAAAACTATGTATAATTTTAAATCCAAGAATATTATATAATTGGAATCACACAGAATATAACCATTTGCAACTGGCTTTTTACCTTCAGTGTGACTCCCCCCCATTGAAATCCATGCAAACTGTTGTCTGAAGCAATATTTTATTCCTTTTTAAAGCTGAGTAGTATTTCATTGTACAGATGTATCACAATTTAGCCATTCATTTGATAAAAGTTATTTGGATTGCTTCCAGTTTGAGGCAATAACAAAGAGCTATGAATATAGTGCAGGAAGTCTTTGCAGGAACGTAAGTTTCATTTCTCTATGACAAATGCAGAGCATTTGTGACTGCTGAGTCATGAAAATGGATGTTCAATTTTAAAAGAAATGTCAAGCTGCTTCCAGAGTGGCTGTGTCATTCTATATTCCCACCAGCAATGTATGAGAGAGCCAGTTCTTCTGTATTCTCATCAGGATTTGTTATTGTCATCACTTAAAAATGTTAGCTAATTAAAGATGTGCAATGCTTCTCATGTTTTTAACTTACATTCTTCTGAAGGCTAAAGATAATGAAAATGTATTATACACTTATTTGCCATTTTAACATGATTTTAAGATGGAATAAACAATAATATTTCCAAGTGTGTAGTTAATAAGGTCTCTCACATAAGTAAATAGTATGACAAGGATAAATAAACAAAACTTAATGAAGCTTTATGAATAAACAGTGGAGACAGACACTTAAATACAGAAAGTGTAATCTAATTTATTTAGAAAATATCACTATAGGGATGATCTGATTGAAGTTATTTATTATGATAACCCAGAACAGGACACAGATGCTATCAGTGTGCCTGCCATGTTCTTTGAACCTAACAGTGTACTCTGGCTCAAGGCTTCTAGATGCTGCAAGCTTCCTCTCTGCCCCAGATGGATCTTCTCCTGAACTGGTGAAAGCTACTGTGCCCATGTGGGCACTAGGCAGGTGCACAGTCCTCTAAACCACACTCCACAGCCAATAACAGGAAATATACTTGCATTTTCCATGAATGAATTCTGAAAATGATATCAACACTGCTGTTGCTGCTAAGTCACTTCAGTCGTGTCTGACTCTGTGAGACCCCATATATGGCAGCCCACCAGGCTCCCCCGTGTCTGGGATTCTCCAGGCAAGAACACTGGAGTGGGTTGCCATTTCCTTCTGCAATGCATGAAAGTGAAAAGTGAAAGTGAAGTCGCTCCATTGTGTCCGACCCTCAGCGACCCCATGGACTTCAGCCTACCAGACTCCTCCATCCATGAGATTTTCTAGGCAAGAGTACTGGAGTGGGGTGCCATTGCCTTCTCTGATATCAACACTGATTATTCCTAAAATTACCCCACAGGATAAAGCCCCAGTATCCTATTGTGATAGTACGCTTGATGACTTTTTATTAGCTGCTCTGTCTTCCCTGAATCACCTCCTGCCACCCTTTCGAGAGACACATGCATGTCCAAAATTGGTGTTTTAAACTTCTTGTCCTAGGTTCTGCTGCTAGGGAAACTTATAAAAGTTAAACCACCTATGAAAACAAAAATAGTCTCACTAAAAATAACAATAGTTTTTTAAAGTAGTGACAATTAGCAACATGTATAAGTTTTCCCTTTTCTATTTAATTTTTCTACTTCCTACTATTAACTACAGTCACTATTACAAAATTTTCTTCAACTGTTAACATCACTTTGGATATTGCAAACAATATCTAATATGTACATTAATCAAAATTCAATAGTGAAAAATTATAGATGTGTATGACTGTAAATGGGCTTCCCCAATGATTCAGTGGTTAAAAGAATCTGCCTGCAATGCAAGAGACATGGGTTTGATCCCTAGGTTGGGAAGACGCCCTGGAGTGGGGCATGGAGGTCCACTCCAGTATTCTTGCCAGGAGAATCCCATGGACAAAGGAGTCTGGCGACCTACAGTTCACAGGGTCACACAGAGTTGGACATGACCTAAGTGACTGAGCAGGCCTGCACATGGATATAAATCTGAAAAAATTTCAACCTGTGAAATGTAGTAATTCCAAGTTTTAGATTCAATTTAATATGACTATACAGACCACAGAAAACAAATACATCAAGGGTTACTATAAAGCTACAGAAATCACCACAGCATATTGGAAACAGCGTAAGGCATATCGATCAATGGAACAGATCATACAGTACAGAACAACAACCACAGAATTGATTTTTTTAAAAGTACAAAGGCAATTACAGTGATTTAAAAAGATTTCAGGAAAGGGTAATGGTTGGAATAAGTGGATACCTAAATGCCAATGTGAGGATTAAAAAGAAACATTGTTACGTGTCTCATTCTACAAACACAAAAATTAACTCAAAATGGAATACAGACCTAAATATAACAAGTAAAACTATGAAATTTCTATTAGAAAATATATAAGAATATAGTTCTGACCCTCAACTAGGGTCAAAAAATGAACATGATATTTTTTTTTAAAAAGATCCGAATATTGTTCAAAAGAACAATAGTGAAAGACAGTGAAAAAAAAAAAGAATATGCTCAAAATCATTAGGAAGTATAAATTAAAACAATAAGAAACTACTTTACCCCTGTTACAGTGGATAAATAACAAAAGCTAACAATACCAAGTACAGGCAAGAATGTGAAGCCACTAAATCTCTTAATATACTGCTGGTGGGAATGTAAAATGGTAACAGCCACTTTGACAGTTTTTTATGAAGCATGTGATCCAGCAATTCCACTTCTAGTGAAACGAAAACGTTTGCTAATAAAGAATACATATAGAAATGTTTATAGCAGTTTTATCAGGAATCACCAAATCTGGAAACAATCTAAGTATTCCTCCATTAGGGATAGATATACAAGCTACAGTACATCACCATGATGGAATATTACTCAGTCACAAAAGAAACAAACTACTGATACTCAACAAAAGGTATGATAATCTCTGATGTACTTAAGCCAACCAAAGCAAAGAAAATTCAACAGTTATGGACTCAATGCAGCCATAAAATTAAAAAACTCTTGTTTCTTGGAAGAAAAGCTATGACAAAGCTAGACAGCATGTTAAAAAACAGACACATTACTTTGCCAGCAAAGGTCCATCCAGTCAAAGGTATGGTTTTTCCAGTAGTCACGTATGGATGTAAGAGTTGGACCACAAAGAAGGTTGAGGGCCAAAAAATTGATGCTTTTGAACTGTGGAGTTGGAGAAGACTTTTGAAAGTCCCTTGAACAGCAAGGCGATCAAACCAGTCAATCTTAAAGGAAATCAGCCCTGAATATTGATTGGAAGGACTGATGCTAAAACTGAAACTCCAATACTTTGGCCACCTGATCAGAAGAACTGACTCATTGGAAAAGACCCTGATGCTGGGAAAGATTGAAGGCAGGAGGAGAAGGGGACAAGAGAGGATGAGATGGTTGGATGGCATCACCAACTCAATGGACATGAGTTGAGCAAGCTCCAGAAGTTGGTGATAGACAGGGAAGCCTGGCATGCTACAGTCCATGGGGCCACAAAGAGTCGGACATGACTGAGTGACTGAACTGAACAGATGGACTAAATGATTCCATTTATATGTGTCAGGAACTCAAGTGAGTTGAAGAAAGATGGGCTGTCAGATGTCAGCGTAGTTGATTAATAGAAGCCAAGGAATTACCTGGTAATCCAGTTGATTAAGAGGGCTTCCCTGGTGGCTCAGCAGTAAAGAATCTGCCTGCTAAGCAGAAGACACAGGTTTGATCCTGAGGTCAGGAACATCCCCTGGAGACGCAAATGGCAACCCACTCCAGTATTCTTGCCTAGGAAATCCCATGGACAAGGCCTGGCAGTTACAGTCCATGGGGTCACAAAGATTCAGACACAATGCAGCAACTGAGCATGCAGGCACACCAGTGGTTTGGATTCTGTCTTTCAAGGCTGAGAGCAAGGGTTTAATTCCTGGTTAGGAAACTAAGAACCTACAAGCTGTGCACCAAAAAAAAAAAAAAAAGACAACAAATCAAACTGAAACTAATTAAGTATTTCATCACTCACAGTGATACTATAAGAAAGAGACTAATTTGCAGCAACATGGATGGACCTAGAGACTGTCAGACTAAGTGAAGTAAGTCAGATAAAGACAAATATATAATATAGATTATACACAGAATCTGTAAGAACAAAAAAAGTTACAAATGAACTTATCTACAAAACAGAAATAGAATTATAGATGTAGAAAATAAACTTATGGTTACCAGAGGGTAAAGGGGAGGAGGAATAAATTGGAGGATTAGGATTGACATATAAACACAAGTATATATAAAATAGATAACTAATAAGGACCTACTGAGAACTCTACTCAATACTATGTAATGACCTACATGGGTATGGGAATAGATTCTTAAAAAGTGTGGATAAATGCATATGTGTAACAAATTAACTTTGCTTTATACCTGAAACAGTATTGTAAACAATTACACTCTGATAAAAATTAAAGAAAAAAAAAGAGTTTAAATTGTACAAAGTGTCAGCTCCCTACTGCTCCATACGTTCCCCCCAAAGACCAGTACGCTGATCAAAGATTAGGTGACTCTTAACTAATGTGGGAGCTGCTTCACTTCCAAAGAAGTCTGCAAAAAAAGGCTCCAGCAGTTTTAAAACCCTGGGTCTGGAGTAAGATGGAAGGAAAGCCAGGTGTAGAAAAGTATTGAGTACTAAGTCACAGAACAGAAAGGTGTCTTCAAAGTTCTTTAACTTCCCTAATAAGAAGGTCTTCACATAGAAATCGAAGCCAGATCTCAATGAAAGCCCCAGTCAAGTTTCCAAACGAAGGCACTTGGCCTAGGAAAACTGACATGTGTAAGAATGAGCATGGCTGGCCACGTGGGACAAGTCCTTGACTGCAACTCCCTTCAGAGACAGTTGATTGGCTTTGTACCAAGTCAGGAGTAGGGAGGGCAGCTTTCCCACTTAAAGCCCACCATATAAAACCTTTGTAGGTCTCTATGACACCTTAAAAAAATCACACATAAGTTTTCAGCCAGGAGCTGGTTCTGTCAATATGAAACACTGTAAAAGGTTAAACTATAAAAACAGAAAACTATTGAGATATGCAATTTGATTTTATCATGTTTTAAAGGCTAATTTAAAAAAAAAGTCTGGTACTAATTCATTGACAGAAGACATGAGACTTCTGAGTCAAAGGGAAAGACTTTATTTTACTCAAGGCAAAGNACTTTACCCCTGTTACAGTGGATAAATAACAAAAGCTAACAATACCAAGTACAGGCAAGAATGTGAAGCCACTAAATCTCTTAATATACTGCTGGTGGGAATGTAAAATGGTAACAGCCACTTTGACAGTTTTTTATGAAGCATGTGATCCAGCAATTCCACTTCTAGTGAAACGAAAACGTTTGCTAATAAAGAATACATATAGAAATGTTTATAGCAGTTTTATCAGGAATCACCAAATCTGGAAACAATCTAAGTATTCCTCCATTAGGGATAGATATACAAGCTACAGTACATCACCATGATGGAATATTACTCAGTCACAAAAGAAACAAACTACTGATACTCAACAAAAGGTATGATAATCTCTGATGTACTTAAGCCAACCAAAGCAAAGAAAATTCAACAGTTATGGACTCAATGCAGCCATAAAATTAAAAAACTCTTGTTTCTTGGAAGAAAAGCTATGACAAAGCTAGACAGCATGTTAAAAAACAGACACATTACTTTGCCAGCAAAGGTCCATCCAGTCAAAGGTATGGTTTTTCCAGTAGTCACGTATGGATGTAAGAGTTGGACCACAAAGAAGGTTGAGGGCCAAAAAATTGATGCATTCAAATATAGGCATATTTGCACTATTTCCCCTTGCTCCAAGTCCTACGGAGGTAATGGGATATGGTTCAGAGAGATGCTATATATGCTCTGGGTTTCCACTGGCAGGTGAGGAACATAAAGCTTGGGGACTCTACCAATTTTATAGCAAACAGTAACTAAGTCTGCTCTTTGTCTGGCAAGAGACAGTTACCTCATGTCTTAAGTCCACCAGCTGTATAAATAATACTGAGAAATGTCCCAGGAAAGAGAGCAATCAGAGCCTTATGGTCTTGGCACACCAACCAAGGAGGTCTATATCTGCCAACAAAAACAGAGCACTGATTGCTAGGAGCTGAGGTGGGGGAAAGGTTGACTACAATAGAGCGCAGGGGACATTTGGGGTAGGGGAACTAAAATATATCTTATACCCTGGCTACATGACTGTGTGCATATGTCAGAACTGACTCAACTATACATTAAAAAGCCAGTTTTATTGCATGTACTTTACACCTAATTTTTACACCTAAAATTTTACTTTTTACACCTAAAATTTTTTAATGGTTAAAAATATTAAGGGAGAAGAAAAGATAAATCTTTTTTTTTTTTTAAAGGAAAGATATCTAGCACCTTGTGGTAACATCCCCAGTGTCCTTTCCTCCATATGTCTTCTTTCCATTGCCAACTACTTAACAATGTTTCCAGCATCCATTTAATTAATTAAAACTTTTAGATATATTTAAATCACCTCTTCAGACATATTAAATCAGAACTCATAGTTTCTAAATCTCTTGCTGGCTTTTACAACAATTTCTGAGACAGAAACGAGCTTAAATGTGTAAAATAAATTAAAAACAAATATAGTTCACTGCTGACTTTCAGCTTTCTAAATTAACATATCCAAAATACAATAATATTTAGCAAGCTTCCCTTCACGCTCCCTACCACCAATATTAACTGACAAATGGAATAAATTTTCAAAATCATTACATTGCCATTGTTCATGTTTTTCTTATTGACTAGTGATCTAAACATTGATTTTAGTTAAGGAGGTTTTTAATAGAACGTAACATCTGTTTTATGTTACATGTGAGACAGCAAACTTCTTCCTCTCTGACTGGATTATTAATGCTCATGCCTTCTATGGAGTTATTCTCTTCATCCACATCCCCACACTAGCTCTCTAAAGTGCAACATACCCCCTGATGTAATACATTTTCCTGCTAACTGTATAATACTGTAGATACCATAACTCTAATACGACACGCTGGTATTTCTTTTTTAAACCACAAATGCATTTCTTATTCTCAATCACAAATTTAAATTTCCTGTATATTCCCAGCCCACCAGGCATTTTTTGTTTAAAATTGCTGAATAAAAATAGATGAATTCAATTTTTTGACTTGTCATCTCATTTTTTATAGACTTCTCTCCAACTTTGAGAATGGAAAAGTAAAAAGATATTTCTTTTTTATCAATTTAAGCTTAAAACACTGTAAACTACTACTCCTGAAGAGTGACGTAAGTCCAGAACACATGTAAAATTATTTAATATAATGTTTGCATTAAATCCAAGACAAATACCTTTAATAAAGGCATTCTCATTTCTGTAATTATGTTAACATGAATATATTTTTGCTTTTATTTCAAAAGCCCTCAAATTTGACATACATTCCTCATCTTATTTCTGAGGTTTACACAAAGATTTGAGGCCATCCTAAAATTTCACTGATTAAAATGAAAATAAAATATGCCAAATAGAGTTAGTATTAAAATGAAAATAAAATATGCCAAATGGAGTTAGTATATTTCTACGATCTTCAGTTTTTCTTGTACAGTATTTTGTTCTTTATGAATGAAATTCTGACAAAATTGAGACAAACCACATAACTACTAATGATTCTCAATTAGTTCTTTAGTTCATTTCCCTTGCCTAATTCTAAGAAAACTACATGTGGTTTAAACCACTGGTATTTCTTGCTTTCTGCCAATACACAAACCTTCCTTTTTTGTGTGTTGAAAACACTTCCATGAATAATTATAATAGTCTCCAAAGAGACCAGATGGTAATAAACTCTAGAGCAGATTTGGAAACTAACCATAAATTTACCTTTTCATAGTCTCACCATCATAATATAGCTCTTTGTGCTATACCACTAAAAGAAAAATACTGGTGATAGAAAAAATATGAGTATATTTTAAACTTAAATAAAAAGATACACAATAATGTTAAGATCATTCAAAACTACATATACCTCTCATTTTATATTGCTATCATCGACAATTTTTAAGAGCGCATCAGCTTAATAGAGTATGACATTACTAATCCCATTATATAGCAATTTTTTACATTAGCAAAATTATTATTAAAGTAAAACTCAAGAAATATGATCCAGCTAAAGGCAACAAATGATTTCAAAGTTAAAGAAATAGAAATATAGGCTAATGTTACATAGAATTACCACTGATTTTTATTCCATTATTCTTCTGGGAAATTAAATTATTCTGGCCTTGCTACTTTGATTGAAGTAAAATGACTTAAATAATCATTTATCAATGTATTTATTTTAGAGTATCATATTTCTGAGAAATAAAAATCAAGAATGGTTTAAAAACTAGAAGCATGATTTAAAATTTGGAAAACACATCTACAAGATTAAAATTTAGGCATTTCCCTGCATCTGTAAAGAACAAAAATTAGCCCGTGAATAGCTTATTTTTGTACTTCTTGATGTAAGCAACAATAGTAAATTATAATAATAGTAGTATTTTCTCTACGCACTGTAATATTGCTATCTGTAATGTCTCTGGTATTAAATTATTCTTATAGCTCAAAGTAATGAATATACAAAGTCACACAACAATAGGAGCAGAGAGAAAACAGAGAAATAAAAACAAGGGCAGAAAAAAAGAATGCTTAAATAAAAACAGGAAATATGAGAGAGGATTGGTGGCAAAGAGATTGCAGAAAACAAAAATAAAAGAACAATGTCTGTCCAAAAGTTGTATTATCTTTTTGTTTGCTATCATAAATGAGGTTTAGTTTATAGCATCTATTAATATAAGCACCTCAACGACTTAATTTCAAATGCAGCTAATATATTAGTTCTTTGTTGACAACAGTATTTACTTCATGCTATTGAGGTTTTACACAAAAGACACAATAAATGTGCGTGTGTGCTTAGTCGCTCAGTTGTGTCTGACTCTCTAACGCCATGGACTGTAGTCCGCCAGGCTCCTCAGTCATCATTCTCCAGGCAAGAATAATGGAACGCGTAGCCATTCCCTTCTCCAGGGGATATTCCTGACCCAGGGATGGAACCCATGACTCCCGCACTGCATGTGGATTCTTAACAGTCTGAGCCACCAGGGAATTGCCTCAACAAAGGTACTGCTGAATCATTTTTCCATTTTATCTATAAAATATGATACTGTCATTAGAGATAAAAGAGATAGATTGTACTAAGGAAACATATACCTGTTTTCTTTAATGGAAGTTGTTTCAGCATCTCCGGAGAAGATCTTATTTTTCCTTTATTACTATGGGTCCAAATTACAGATTTTGTCACAATGAACCATCCGTGCATTCCCAGAATTAATCTTATTTCTCAGTTTGGTCACTGACAATTATTAATGTGGTACTAAATTTAAACTGAAATTTACTTCCAAATATTGTACTTGAGGCTTTTTTTCACAATAGTCATAAATAGTATTAATCTATGGTTTTAGTTTTCTGTCTGCTTATTTCTTTTTCTTTCTGCTTTCCTTGTTGGGTTATGGTATCAATGTGAGACAAGCTTGAAAGAAAAGAATCTATAAGGTTTTTTCACCTACACTGCTCAATGGTTTAATTATCTTCAAACAATCTACTCCTCACAAGTCTGACATATTTTCTAAGCAAAATCATCTGGGATTTTCACGCTATGGAGAGGAAGCTTGTTGATAATCTGTATTTCTCAAAATAGCATTATAAAACACAGATTTTTCTCTTTTTAGAATGAGTTTTGGTGATTTATTTCTCTCAGAAAATAGTTTACTCCATCCAAGTAATTGTCGTCATCCAGAGAAATGGAAGTGTAAACTTTCAATGAGATCTTCTTTTTACATAACATATTGATAAAGAAGATCCCAATTATACTCTGAATAGTAAGGATGTACTGAAACAAACATGTTCATTCAGTTCTGATGGAAATAAAAATTGGTAAAATGTTTATGTGGACAAATTTGCTTATTTGTATGAAGATTTACCATGCCTATGCTCTTTCAGTCAGCAATTCTATTTCTAAAACTAAATTATAAAGACATACAAATGGAAAATAACGTGTATATTAAGGCACTCCTAAAGCATCTCTATAAACGATTTAAATGTCAAAAAGTAGTAATTAATCAAATTACAATACTATCACAGAATGGACCGTTATAGCCATTAAAAAGAACTAGCCAGATTTATTTCATACTGATATGTAACAATCTCCAAGATATACTATTAAGAAAAAAATTCAAAATACCAAAACTGTATATCTAGGATAACACATGAAGAAAACACATATTGACAGATATGCACACAGTTGTAAAAGAATAACATATTCCTAGAAGGATACAGCAATGGCACCCCACTCCAGTACTCTTGCCTGGAGAGTCCCGTGGACAGGGTAGCCTGGTGGGCTGTAGTCCATGGATCACTGGGAGTCGGAGACGACTGAGAGGCTTCACTTTCACTTTTCACTTTCACGCATTGGAGAGGGAAATGGCAACCCACTCCAGTGTTCTTGCCTGGAGAATCCCAGGGACGGGGAAGCCTGGCGGGCTGCCGTCTATGGGGTCGCACAGAGTCGGACACGACTGAAGCGACTTAGCAGCAGCAGCAGCAGAAAGATACAAGAAATCTGTTATAGGAATCACATCTAATTTTTTTTTAATTTTTATTTTTTTACTTTATAATACTGTATTCATTTTGCCCTACATTGACATGAATCTGCCACAGGTGTACATGAATTTCCAACCCTGAGCCCCCCTTCCACCACTCTCCCCATATCATCTCTCTGGGTCATCCCAGTGCACCAGCCCCAAATATCCTGTATCCTGTATCAAACATAGACTAGCTTTTAGTTCTTACATGATAGTATACATGTTTCAGTGCTATTCTCCCAAATCATCCTACCCTCTCCCTCTCCCAGAGTCCAAAAGTCTGTTCTTTACATTTGTGTCTCTTTTGCTTTCTCACATACAGGGTTATCATTACCATCTTTCTAAATTCCGTATATATGTGTTAGTATACTCTATTGGTGTTTTTATTTCTGGCTTACTTCACTCTGTATAATTGGCTCCAGTTTCATCCACCTCATTAGAACTGATTCAAATGTATTCTTTTTAATGGCTGAGTAATACTCCATTGTGTATATGTACCACAGCTTTCTTATCCATTCGTCTGCTGATGGACATCTAGGTTNCGTGAGTCTGAGTGAACTCTGGGAGCTGGTGATAGACAGGGAGGCCTGGTGTGCTGCGATTCATGGGGTCCCAAAGAGTCGGACACGACTGAGCAACTGAACTAAAAATACACAGCAAGAACCAAGGGAAAGTGTTGGAGTAGGTTAATGCTCACTTGCAAACAAGTGTAAGGACCACACCACTTGAATGTTCACACATTATCTGCCTTTAACCTCATCTGACTGATGATAATGGTATAGGTAGGAGAACAGGGCCACAGTTTGAGCAGTGGGGCCCACAGACGGGAGTCCTTGGCAGATATTATAAAATAAGGAAACTAACTCTCAGGAAATAACCTGAGTAGTCATGGCTTTAATTACCTTTCAAAGCTACATACCTGTGAGGCCAGAAATAAGGACATAGTAAGTTTCACTAATGAGTGATCTTTCAAGGGTAGGTATAACTGTCAGCCTAGTATTACATGATCATAATATGTTTTTTCCATCCTTTTCTAGCTATAAGTAACATTCTTGTTTGTTATAGCATAGCTTTTTATTCCATCTCCAGCAGTCTTACAGGTTACAAACTTACTTGCTATTTACATTTAACAAATCATATCAATATTGCCTGTTTCTCAAGCTACTTGTTTACTACTTATAATTCGCAGTCCAGTGGTTAAGACATTGTGCTTCCATTGCAGGAGACAAGGGTTTGATCCCTGGTTGGAAACTAAGATCCCAAATGGTGCATGGCACAGGCAAGGGGAAAAAAACCAAAACAAAAGCCTGTTAGTTTTATCTCAATCTTAAAAGCTATCAGTTTACTATCTATAAATTTCATCTATTTTTATTTTTCCTATCTTTACAGAAGAACTGAATTATTTTCAAAATACCTATTACAAAACATCACACAGGAAACACATATGTACTAACAAAAACTATACAGAATTAAATTATTTATGAGTACTTTGATGATGACTAAGTTCCTATCATAAGAGCTTGGCCCTATTTCAGATCTACAGTTCACTGGACCTGGAGACATTCAGTTAGCACAGTTACTCTAAACTGGTATTTGTTGCCCAGTATTTGCTTCTCAGTCACCTAGAACAATAGAGAAAATGGAAGAACAATCCAGTTGTTCTCTGAAGTAAAGGAGAACACAAATGGATAAGAAAAGAAGACCAAAGCCCAAAACCAACGAATCCAATGCACTAACAGAAAACAAAATCTGGAACCTGTCCTGATGGGCCATCTCCAGCTAGACTTTTTAAACAGCTTACAGTTCAACCTCATTGATTCATCACATTAGATTCAAGCAAGGCTTTACCAAAACTGTTCACGCTAAGGTTCTAAATATTGTATCAAATTTTACTTAAACTGTAGAAGACACAGCTTATGATATCAGCTACTACCGAGCACAATGATTAGCACATAGCAGATGCCAATAAATATTTACTTTATGTATAAACCAATCAATTACTTCCATTAATGACTGTCATGGAAAATCTGAAGAATTCTCCTTCTGAAGAAAAGTACTTCTCTAGGAACATTTTTCAAACCTCTCTGGCTACCCCAAAGATAAATTATAATTGGGCAATTATATAACTGAATTATCAATCAGATGGAAAGGAAAAGCACTCTCAAAATATTAGGGGAACTAAAAAGCCAAATAACATGTTTAACCGAAGACTAGACTAAAACAGTATTTTTAAGTGGATGAGAGCCACAAATCTGGTTGCTTTGTCCATGGATGGGTAAGTTTACAGTTTGTTAACTAAGTAAAATGGGGAGAAGCCCTGCAACCCTAGTGGTTTCCAAACTTTCCCTTAAAGAGCAGTATAGCTTTTTAAAATGTTGATTATCTCATTAATCCTTATGACCTTCATTTGAGATACACATTAAACTCCACATTTACAGATGAAAGGCCCATAAAAGTTGCTCATGGTTTCACAGCCAGTAAAGCAACAAAGTTTGAACTCACACCCAGTTTAATGGACTCCCATAGCCACAAGAGCAAGCCTATGTTCTTGTTGCCTCAGTGATTGTTAAATAAGTAAATGAAATATAAAACTTGAATAAAGTTGATACTACTCCCTATAGAAGCATTTCTAGAATCTATTTTTCAATTTACTTTTAAAATATGGTAAAACAGACATACAAGATATACAAAAGGTATACAAGATATATAAGATATAAAAAATATATACAAAATTTATCTTTTTAATCATTTTTAAGCATACAGTGCAATGGCATTAGATATATTCACACTGTTGTACAACCACACTATTTACCTCTAAACTCTTCATCTTATAAAACTGAAACTCTATGCCCAGTAAGCAATAACTCTTCATTTTCTCTTCCTATAACCCCTGGAAACTACGTTCTACTTACCATCTCTATGAATTTGACTAATTTGGGTACCTCATATAGGTGGAATCATTAATATTAATACTCCTCTGACTAAGTAATTTCACATACGGTATACACTCAAGATTCATTCATATTGTAGTATGTGTCAGAATTTCCTTACTTTTTAAGGCTGAAATATATACCACTGTATGCATAGACCACATTCTGTTTGGCCATTTATTCACTAAAGGACATGTGGGTTGCCTCCACTTTTTAGCTGTTGTGAATAATTCTGTCATGAACACACACGCACATACATGTCAATACCCTGCTTTTAATTCTTTTGGGTATATAACCTGTCTCAGTGTGCTCTGCCTGATGTAACAAAATATCATAGACTAGATGGCTTGAACAATAGAAAACTTTTTCTGGAGGCTTGGAAATCTAAGATTAAGATACAGTTGATATGGCAGCCTGAGAAGACTAATAAAAACACCTAAGTACAAAAAGTAAACTGTCTTTTTTCTATTAACCTGAACTTACTAAATGACTGCTGGAATGTTAAACAAACAAACGAACAAAATCCACTGATAAATACAAAGATCTCATCTCCTCAGACCACTGAACACACAGTATTTCACAACCTAAACTATTTTAATACTTTAGATGATCAAATGATTAAATGTGAGCTTTAATAACATGCAGGATAATTATAGTAAATGTTAAATTTAATAAAAGTCCAATCTTTGACACTTCTTCAGCCCATAATTAAAATTGCAAGGGAAAGCATTAATCAATATTTTTTAAAAAATCAAAATGACCTGAATCCATAAGAGTTAACTTGTGACTGCAGTTACAGGGATTCTGAGCTAGTTTACAAATCACAGAGGTAAGAACAGAGATTTATAAAGCTCTTACTGTTCTTCATAATTGGAACTTTAAATAGAACACTAACATTACCACTTAAAATTAGGTTACACTGGTAACTTGAAAGAGTACACGTCAAAATGAGTTTGTCCAATTACCCACTGGAAGATGTATATAGATACAGACACAGATGCATAAACTCATACATAAATATACACAAATATATAGATATATATGTACTTATATATACAAGAAAAGTTATAGTATCTGTAAGAACATCCATTCTAAGTACTATAAGAAAGCCATAAAATTTAATTATATTAAAAAAAAACTAAGAACTTTGGCAGAGTAAAAGATGTGAACAGTCATTAAAGTGTAAATGACAAATAAAAAATACTTCCAATTCCGAAAAAGAATACTATTTATAAAATGTGCAGAACTTCTACAAATCAATAACATGAAATGTTATAAAATATAACCAAAGGATTCCACAAGTAATTAAGAAATATATATGAATAATAAACATTTAAAACCAACAAAAATATAGATTAAAATACTTATGAACAATGACCAAAAGTATCAAATCATTTTGTGCCAATTTCATTTACCACCTTTAAAATAATCAACTAACCTGGGCCACTTTAATTGAATTCTGGGTAGAGCCACCAGCATGATATTCAACTTTGAATTTTTTTACAAGTTCATCAAACCTAAAAGTAAATCACAGTAGAAAAATGTTAGCATTTGTCAGTTGTCACAATGCAAATTTTTCTGATTAGAAGCTCATTAAATTACATTTAGTGAAATTTTTCAATTATAATAATTATGTTGAATAAATGAATTAAAATGCAATATGAAAACAACTTTGCTAAATTTCCATACTTAACAAATTGTTTTCCACAAGTGCACAATTATGAGACTTTAAAATACATAGGGTGACCATAATTAGACATTAAATACAAGGTAAAAATAAACATTTGTAAGTTATTAAATATTTATAAGCAATGAATATTTTCCTACTTTAAATGTTGAATTCTAAAATTCTTACAAATGTATGTCCTAATAAGTTCAAAATCTTTTAATATCATAAAGGCTACTGTTTTATAACTTAAAGAATTACAAAACTACATGGAGTTGCATGATTCTTAGGAAAGTTGACTGGTGACAGTTTCTGTATCTGCCAAATAGAGAGGCAGAGAGAGATGATCTAAAGCTTTCATATTTCATTACTTTGGCATCTGATAAAGGAAGATATATATACTAACTACACATAGTACTTTTCATACAAGGTGATGCACGTAAACCCCTACTATTACTCAAAGGGCTAAGTAAACTGATTAAAATGTCTCAAATTACATGGCGTTTAATAATCTAGATGACAAGTCAATATTCTCTGCTACACATCTCTAACATGTTGGATGCTGTGGGAGATAACCAAAGGGCATAGGCATAAACTTTATTTTAAACGATTTATATGTTTTGGAGGGACAAGGATGAATATGCATGAAAAAGAGAGAAAATTTAAAAATACTAAGTTATCCATAAACAAAATGTATGCAATACAGAAAGCAAGGGTTACAGAAGACCAAAGAAGAGAGACTGGGATGTGAATACAGTATTCAAGAAAGATACCAGTCCTAGTGCTATTTTCACAACTTTAAAATTTTAAAGCTCAGAAGGAGGTTTTTTTACTCAAATGAAACCTTTCACAAAACTTCAAAATACAAAAAGGGATAAATATACAGATGGTTAAATTAGGAATAGGGAAAACAGAGTTACTATACCCACTTCTATAATTCCAATTGCCTTCAAACCACATCTATAAAACCCTGAGATGTCAATAAATACAACTGGCAAAGCCCAAACGGTGGACAAGGTGGCTCAGTGGTAAAGAATCCACCTGACAATGCAGGAGACACAGGAGACGCCTGTTCGATCCCTGGGTGAGGAAGATCCTATAGCGTAAGAAATGGCAACTCACTCTAGTATTCTAGCCTGGGAAATTCCATGGATAGAGGAGGTGGGCGGTCACAGGAGTCAGACATGATGGAGCACACACTACAAAGTTTTGACAACAGTCTCTGGATACCACTAAGAAGAACTTACACAAAAAAAACGATCTTAAAGACCCAGATAACCACGATAGTGTGCTCACTCATCTAGAGCCAGACATCCTGGAGTGCCAAGTCAAGTGGGCCTTAGGAAGCATCATTACAAACAAAGCTAGTGGAGGTGACAGAATTCCAGCTGAGCTATTTCAAATCCTAAAAGATGATGGTGTTAAAGTGCTGTAGTCAAAATGCCAGAAAATTTGGAAAACTCAGCAGCAGCAACAGGACTGGAAAAGGTCAGTTTTCATTCCAATCCCAAAGAAAGGCAATGCCAATGAATATCCAAACAACTGTACAATTGCACTCATCTCACACACCAGCAAAGTAATGCTCAAAATTCTTCAAGCAAGGCTTCAACAGTATGTGAACCAAGAATTTCCAGATGTTCAAGCTGGATTTACAAAAGGCAGAGAAACCAGGTATCAATTGCCAACATCCATTGGATCATAGAAAATGCAAAAGAATTCCAGAAAACTATCTACTTCTGCTTCACTGACTATGCTAAAGTCTTTGACTGTGTGGGTGACAACAAACTATGGAAAATTCTTAGAGATGGGAATACCAGACCACTTGACCTGTCTCCTGACTTCCCTGGTGGCTCAGACGGTAAAGCGTCTGCCTACAATGAGGGAGACTACATTCGATCCCTGGGTTGGGAAGATCCTTGGGAGAAGGAACTTCTCCCATGGATGGAAGAGCCTGGTAGGCTACAGTGCATGGGGTTGCAAAGAGTCGGACACGGCTGAGTGACTTCACCTTACCTTACCTTTATGACCTGCCTCCTGAGAAATCTGTAGGCAGGTCAAGAAGCAACAGTTAGAACTGGACATGGAACGGAGTGGTTCCAAATAGGGAAAGGAGTACGTCAAGGCTGTATAGTATCACCTTGATTATTTAACTTATGTGCAGATTATTTATTTATTATTCCTTATTTCATCATGCGAAATCCCTGCTGGATGAAGGACAAGCTGCAATCAAGATTGCAGAGAGAAATATCAATAACCTCAGATATGCAGATGACACTACCCTTATGGTAGAAAGTGAAGAGAAACTAAAGAATCTCTTGATCAAAGTGAAAGAGGAGAGTGAAAAAGCTGGCTTAAAACTCAACTTTCAGAAAACAAGGATCATGGCATCTGGTCCCATCACTTCATGGCAAATAGATGGGGAGACAATGCAAACAGTGAGAGACTTTGTTTTGGGGGACTCCAAAAGCATAGCAGATAGTAACTGCAGCAATGAAATTAAAAGATGCTTGCTCCTGGGAAGAAAAGCTATGACCAACCTAGAAAGCATATTAAAAAGCAGAGCCATTACTTTAAAGACATAAGTTAATCTAAAGACTTTAATAAGATAATCTAAAGCCATTACTTTAAAGACATAAATTAATCTAGTCAAAGCTATGTATGTATGTATGTATGTATGTATGTATGTATGGTTGTGAGAGTTGGATCATAAAGAAGGCTGAGTGCCAAAGAATTAATGCTTTTGAACTGTGGTGTTAGAGAAGACTCTTGAGGGTCCCTTGGACTGCAGAGATCAAACCAATCAATCCTAAAGGAAATCAACCCTGAATAACCGTTGGAAGAACTGATGCTGGAGGCTAAGCTCCAATATTCAGCCACCTGATGCAAAGAACCAACTCACTGGAAAAGACCCTGATGCTGGGTAAGACTGAAGGCAGGAGGAGAAGGGGAAGTCAAAAGACGAGATGGTTGGATGGCATCACCATCTCAATGGACATAAGTTTGAGCAAGCTCTGGGAGTCAGTAATGGACAGGGAAGCCTTGCATGCTGTAGTCCACAGGGTTGCAAAGAGTCGGACACAACTGAGCAACGAAACTGAATGGAATAATACTAATCTATTGGAAGGATTGATGCTAAAGCTGAAACTCCAATACTTTGGCCACCTCATGCGAAGTGCTGACTCATTGGAAAAGACCTTGAGGCCAGGAGGGATTGGGGGCAGGAAGAGAAAGGGATGACAGAGGATGAGATGGCTGGATGGCACCACCAACTCAATGGACATGAGTTTGAGTGAACTCCGGGAGTTGGTGATGGACAGGGAGGCCTGGTGTGCTGCAATTCATGGGGTCGCAAAGAGTCGGACACAATTGAGTGAATGAACTGAAATGAACTGAATACTTACAGGACAGAAGAACAAGGACATAGTCCCAGATGCATACATGTGGGAGTTGTGGTAGTCTAGGAAATCTTCTCTTCTAATTACTTTCTAAACTATGTATCAGCTAAGAATGATACTGGATACTGGAAGAGAAAGGAAGAATGAGTGGACAAAATAAACATTAAGTGATTAACTGCTCTACCTTTTTGCGGTCATTCCACTTTCAAAAGCCAGTTTCTCTAAAAAGATATGTCCCTTCATCAGAACCTGTGAATGTAACCTTATTGGGAAAAAAAAAAAAGTGGGGGATCTTCCAGGAGGTAGAGATTTGGGGATCTTCAGGAGGTAAAATACTCCCTCTTGAATTACCCAGCTAAGTCTCAGATCCCAATGCCAGTTCTTCTTACAACGGACAAAAGAGAAGACAGAGGTGAAGATGGAGACAGACATTGGACAAATGTGGCCAGAAGCCAAGGAAAGCCAGCACCCATCAAAAGTTGGAAGAGACAAAGATTCTCCACTAGGCTCTTCAGAAGGAGTGCAACTATCCTAACACCTTGATTTCAGACTTCTGCTTCCCAAGAACTTTAAGAGAATAAATTTCCATTGAAGGCCACCCCAGTTGGCTGCTGTACAGAAACACCATCCTTTCTCACTCTCTCAGGAATCTTTCCTTAAGTTATGTCTTATATGCTCTGTCATTAATTTCTTCCAACAACAAAGAATCAAACAGATACAATATTTTGGTAATAACCGGGGGGTAGATTTAGTACAGATAATAAAAATCACAGTAGACCAACAACAATCTGTACTGTTTACTTTGTTTTTATTCTCAATGCTCCCAGCACCATCCAATAGAACTTTCTGTTAATAGTGAAAAGTTCTGTATCTCTGCATCCAGTCTGACAGCCATTACCTAGCTACTGAACGCTGGGAAGGTAGACAGTGTGACTGATGTGTTATTTCAAATAAAAATTTAAATTTCATTTAACTTTATTAACTTATATTTGAACATCTATAGCCTCAAGGCTAGCACCTACCTTCTAGACTACTATGGTTTAAAAAGAACACTCACTTTTCAAGACGCTCTAGAGAAAATGGATTACAAGACCAAATAAGCATAAGAAATTGTGTATTCTATTCTCATCTTGAAGATTCATATTGTATATCAGCATATTAAAAGCACTGAGATATCTGAAACAAAGAAACATGTTTTATTTATTAAACATATAGGATCTTAGAATCCTCTGAGGTTCTAGGGTTAGGTTCCATAGCTAACATTTACGTAATATTTACTACGTGCCAGAAGCTACTGTTTTAAATATTTTACCCAAATCATCTTTTAAAATGCTCAATACAAGTTTATAACATGGGTACTACTATTAGCTCCTATTTTTTTTAATTTCTTTTCAACAAATACCTACATATCACCATATTCAGTATTCCAAATTTTGGTCTGATAAATCCTGATGAATTCTGATAGATGACATGGTAGGTCCATTTCAAAAATGTTTAATTTTTCATTTTGATTTTTTACTGTGTGTATGCACTGTTTTTCAGTTCAATTCAGTTCAGTCAGTCAGTCATGTCTGACTCTTTGCGACCCCATGAATCACAGCATGCCAGGCCTCCCTGTCCATCACCAACTCTCAGAGTTCACTCAGACTCACGTCCATCAAGTCAGTGATGCTATCCAGACATCTCATTCTCTGTCATCCCCTTCTCCTCCTGCCCCCAATCCCTCCCATCATCAGGGTCTTTTCCAATGAGTCAACTCTTCACATGAGGTGGCCAAAGTATTGGCGTTTCAGCTTCAGCATCAGTCCTTCCAATTAACACCCAGGACTGATCTCCTTTAGGATGGACTGGTTGGGTCTCCTTGCACTGATTCTACTAAACAGTTTAACATTCTTCAACATTCAGTCTACCTCTTCAAAGTAGACTTATACTACTGACACTTACCATATATTTCTATTGAGAAATACTAAGCAACCGAAATACATGTACAATAAAACCCAAGAAAATTACAATATCTATGTGTATACTGCAAGCAAAATTACCCAAAATATGTGTGTACTAAAAAGGACCTGGAATGTTACAACCAAGGTGTTAACAGTGGTTTACTCCAAAGTAGAAGCAATTACAGATCTTATATACTTTTTTTTGGTTGTGTAATATTCCAACCCCAAAGAAAGGCAATACCAAAGAATGCTCAAACTACCACACAATCACACTCATCTCATACCCTAGTAAAGTAATGCTCAAAATTNAATATGAAGATTGAAGCAAAAGATAATGTTCAAGTCATTCAATATTCCAAGAGTAGTAAAAGGAGTGTGTTCCTGTCTAGAAAATTTTTAATCTTGACTGCAAGCTCAAAAAATTGCAATGATCAAACTTATGGGTGTTAGGTTATGTCAAACAGCTCAAATTTCTGACAAAAACAAGAAGGATTTCTTCATGAGATCAGATTTTGTTCACTATTTATATTTCTGGCTCAATAATAAATGGCAGTTACAAATGTTTTCCACAATTCTGTAATCATAAAAATAGAGAATAACCATAGGCTTTAAAAACTTTACATTTTCACAAACATTGTACATTAATCTACCTTTTTTTCTGCTCCACATACACTTTTATCACCATCACTTGTAACATATCTTTAGATTCTACTTCAGACTACACTGAAATATTGTTGTCAACTTCATTGAAAATAATCTTGCTTGAAGTTGTTCTACAAACACTTCTCAGGGAGACTAATTAATTCTTCAGTCACTTGAAACTCAGCATTGCCTCTTTGAATACACAACTGAACAGTGTCAATAAACATCTGTTGACTCATCAAGAGTCAGGAAAACCACTCAAAATCATTATCCTTTTTCAAATTTGACTACTAATGTTGCTACCAATGTCCTCAATTCTTAACGTAATTATTGTCAACAAAAGGCTAATAATCTTAAACAAATTTATTTTTTCTGAACACATTTCTTTACTGCAATAAAACACAGTTTAATTAAATTAGCTCACCATTGGTAACTGGCTCTCTTTGCCTAGCTAACAAATGAGCCACTCCAAACTTTACTTAGAGAGCCATCTCATTTTCACCTTTTTTATACTTGTGGGGAAAAACTGCTATGATGAAATTTTTTTTAATTTCTAATTTTTATGAGAGTTGCTTTCCTGCATTGGGAATTGTAATGCTTAGGCTGGTAAGGGCAACATATATATTCTTTTAATAAAACATAATAAACCCAATGTCTTATCATCTAATTTAATAAAATAATTCACAGTCCACATTCCCTTAAAACTGTAAGTTTCAAAGTCCCCTTCTTTCTCCTTTTCTTGTTTTGTCATAATGAGATATGCAACAGTTAACAAAAAAAAAAATGTTATGGTACAGCAATATGCATGACGCTTATGCCACACTGAATCTCTGCTGCAACTATTCAAGTCAGCCATAGCGGTGGGAAGGCAGCCACAGACAATTCATAAATAAATGTTTATGATATCTTTTAATAAACTTTAATTATGGACACTAAAATTTGAACTTCATAAAAGCTTCCTGTCATACATTATTCCCCCTCAGTCATTAAAAGACATAAAAACCTTATAGATCATACAAAAACAGGTGAAGGGACAGGTGTGGTCCACAGGCTTTACCAATCCTTGCTTCAGAGAAATCATTTATTCACTTGAGCTCAGTTCACTCATCTGTAACATGAAAATTAAATAATGACTGTCCTATCCATCTAACACATATGCAACTATGACCAGGTTCGGAAACTGTAAAAGAAATGAATGTTTGTGTGTGAACTAATTCTATTTTGCATTCACAAAATACTGTCTGTACAACATTCAATGTCTTATGACAGGCAGCATGGAGCACATAAAGAGCATGTAATATGGTCCATATCATCTATTTTCAGTGAATTTACAATATGAGTGAAAAATTATAACTAAGAGAAATGCTGAATATCCTGTGTTAAATAAATACCAGATGAAGTCAATTCAATTCCATAGACATAAAACAAACACTTAGCATTTACCTTACACAAGACACACAGCTAGGCAATTCAGAAATTCACTATGCACACACAAAACCCATACTTGACCCTCAAACTCTTTAACAAGATACATTTTTCAGCAAAGCAAACAGTCTTTCACAGAGTTTGTTCTATAACAACCAGTACCTTCAAACTACCTCTTTTCAGTGGTTTCACAGCTTTACATTGCATAGCTACAACCTAATCTGTAGAACATATACTAACAGATGTTTTCCAGGATTTTTTTTCTTTTTGCTTTTACAGGTAATATGAGAACAAATATACTTATGGATACATAAAAGTCAAAGGGCATTTAAAATTTTGCTAAATAATATAAATTGTTCCTTTAAAAGGTTGTGGCAATTTATATCCCACCATAGTATACAAGTGCCCATTTCCCATATCCTTGCCAATAAATTATGTAAGAATTATCACAACACATTTACTTTGAATTCCTCTTAGGAGAGAGGATGAACATCCTTTCATATGTTTAAGTGCCACTGATATTAACGTTTCTATCCATTATCTGCTCATAGACATTGCTCATTATTAATATGCAATTGTTGCTCTTTTCATGTTGACTTCTAGAAGCTTTTAACATATTAAAAAACTTGGACTTGGACTCTGATTTAATTGGCAATTACTTTGATCAGTTTGTGAACTGTCTTCTGACTTTAGGCAAACATTTTGTCTTATATTTTAAAAAATTATTTCTTCAGGTCAAGTGTCCATTCTAGAATACAAAACAAACAAACAAAAACCCTGCAAACTAAACCTACAGAAAACAACAAACAGTAGGATAAGTAGATACAGAAAACAAGCAGGGGAACAACAAAGACAAAGCTGTTTTAAAACTGATAAACCCTCAGAAGTAACCAACAACCATTAGCAGAAACACAAAAGGGTACATTTTGTAATCCATAGATTACATACAAATGAAGATATCACAGGAAGACATTATGAACAAGGGTTGCATAAACAACACATTTAACTATTTAGACAANGGGAACAACAAAGACAAAGCTGTTTTAAAACTGATAAACCCTTAGAAGTAACCAACAACCATTAGCAGAAACACAAAAGGGTACATTTTGTAATCCATAGATTACATACAAATGAAGATATCACAGGAAGACATTATGAACAAGGGTTGCATAAACAACACATTTAACTATTTAGACAAAATGTATGAATACTTATAAACACAAATCTTACCAAAGGTGGCATAAGAATAAACAGAAAACTATAAAAAGTCCTTTATCTATTTTTAACGGAATATTCACACAAAGAAAACTCCAAGTTGAGACAACATTATCATTGAATGCTACAGAACATTTAAGAATGAAATAACACTGACAGTAATCAAAATCACAGAGCACAAAAAAAGAACACCAAAGGGAATATCCACATTAAAAGGAAGAACATTTATTCACAAAAAGATACCTTTAAAGACTGAAAAGGCAAGTCTCAAAATCACAGAAGGCATTTGCCAACCAAAAAGGGCCATAACAAAAATATACAAAATTCCTATGAATCAATCAAATATTATTAAACACCCAAAGAAAACTGGGAAAAGACCTTAAACATGCAGTTCACAAACAAGTATACACACAAACGGTAAATAAACAAATAAGAAAATGCTCAACTTATTGTTGATTATGGTCAAGGAAATACAATTAAAACAGTAATGAAATACCACTACTTATGCAACCCTCTGGCTAAAACAAAAGTTTGAAAGACTGAAAATAACAGTGGAAAAACTAGAATTCTCAGTCCTGCTGATGGAAATACAAAACTTTGGAAATCTTTTTGTTAGTATCTAGTAAAAATTAAGACAAGCATACTCAGTGACCCAATGCTACACATAATTCCAAAAGATATGTGTGCACATTAACGCTAGAAGATATATACAAGAATGTTTCATTAGCATTATTTATTACTTATAGCAGAGCCAAACTAGCATTATTTATAAAAGAGCCAACCTAGAAACAACACAAAGTTTTATCAACAGTAGAATACAAAAGTAAATTGAGATGGATTTACACAGTGGAACAGCACATAGAAAGAACATGAATGAAGCAGTACTACCAGAATTGATGTGGATAAATCACACAAACAAAGACGAGCCAGAAAGGTATGAGAAAAAAAAAATACACACTGTATGCTTCCATTTATTTAAAGTTCAAAAACAGCAAAGCTAATCTCTGTGTTATAAGTCAGGACAGGGGATACTTTTCGGGAACAAAGAGCTGGGATAGGAGTGCTTCTAGGCTGCTAGCCAAGTTCTATTTCTAGAACTGGATGGCAGTTAAACCAAGTATGTTTACTCAGATAATTCCTTTAGCTGGACACATGATTTGTACACTTTTCTAAGTGTGCTATATTTCAATTCATAAAAAGTTAGTAAAAGAAGAATAAACGTTGAGTTCTGCAAATGCATTTTTGGCATTTATGAAAAAAAAATATATAAAATTTCTCCAAAAATCTACTAATATGGTTCATTAGTTTGGTTCACTAAAAAGATTAAAACCACAGTAGACTAAACAGGAGAATTTTAACATAAAGAATTAACTATGATAAAAGAGTAACTAAAAGATATAAGAATGCCCATATGGTATACGAGGGGAAGGAAAAACATGTAAAGGATCATTTGACAAGGTGTGGTTCAGCCACCAGATAGCAGGGTTCATTAGTTTAGCTGGTCTGGAGCTGATGAGCAAATAATAGTAACCTCTGGGAAGCAGCTAGGGAGAAAGCATGGTAAACCCTACTCAAAGATTCCCTAATTCTGAATGATCCTTTCATCTTAGAATAAACCCCACTTGTGCTAGTCTCTTTACAATCTGAGCTACTAGGGAAGAACCTCCACTTGTGCTAGTCTCATGGTATATAGTTGTATTCTGTTTATGCTGCTGCTAATTTATCAGTTTGGAGTTTCCCAGGTGCCTCAGTGGTAAAGAACCTACCTGCCAAGTAGGACATATAAATTCGATCCCTGGGTCAGGAAGATCCCCTGGAGGAGGAAATAGCAAACCACTCCAGTATTCTTGAGAGGATAATCTCATGGACAGAGGAGCTTGATGGGCTACAGTCCATGGGGTCACAAAGAGTCAGAGACAGCTTAGCAACTAAAATACCAATTTATCATTTATGGTTCTTTGTATAGAGAAAAGTATAAAAAATGTTTTTGTGTATTAATTCTAAAATCTCTTACCAAGTTCCGTTCAGTTGCTCAGTCACGTACAACTGTTTGCGATCCCATGTACTGCAGCACTCCATACTTCCCTGTCCATTATCAACTCCCAGAGTTTATTCAAACTCATGCCCATGGAGTCAGTGATGCCATCCAACCTTCTCATCCTCTGTTGTCCCCTTCTCCTCCTCCCTTCAATCTTTCTCACCATCAGGGGCTTTTCAAATAAGTCAGCTCTTCACATCAGGTGGCCAAAGTATTGGAGTTTCAGCTTCAACATCAGTTCTTCAAATGAATATTCAGGACTGATTTCCCTTAGGATGGACCAGTTGGATATCCCTGCAGTCCAAGGGACTCTCAATAGTCTTCTCCAACACCACAGTTCAAAGCATCAATTCTTCAGCACTCAGCTTTCTTTATAGTTCAACTCTCACATCCATACATGACAACTGGAAAAACCATAGCCTCGACTAGATGGATCTTTGTTGGCAAAGTAACGTCTCTGCTTTTTAGTGTGCTGTCTAGGTTGGTCATAACTTTTCTTCGAAGGAACAAGTGTCTTTTAATTCAATGGCTGCAGTCACCATCTGCAACGATTTTCGGAGCCCCAAAAAATAAAAATCTGTCACTGCTTCCACTGTTTCCCCATCTATTTGCCATGAAGTGATGGGACCGGATGCCATGATCTTCATTTTCTGAATGCTGAGCTTTAAGCCAACATTTTCACTTTCGACTTTCACTTTCATCAAGAGGCTCTTCAGTTCTTCTTTGCTTTCTGCCATAAGGGTGGTGTCATCTGCATATCTGAAGTTACTGATATTTCTCCCGGCAATCTTGATTCCAGCTTGGGCTTCATCCAGTCCAGCGTTTCTCATGATGTACTCTGCACAGAAGTTAAATAAGCAGAGTGACAATATACAGCCTTGATGTACTCCTTTTTCTATTTGGAAACAGTCGGTTGTTCCATGTCCAGTTCTAACTGTTGCTTCCTGACCTGCATACAGATTTCTCAGGAGGCAGGTCAGGTGGTCTGGTATTCCCATCTCCCTCAGAATTTTCCACAGTTTATTGTGATCCACACAGTCAAAGGCTTTGGCATAGTCAATGAAGCTGAAGTAGATGTTTTTCTGGAAGTCTTGCTTTTTCAATGATCCAGCGGATGTTGGCAATTTGATCTCTGGTTCCTCTGCCTTTTCCAAATCCAGATTGAACATCTGGAAGTTCACGGTTCATGTATTGCTGAAGCCTGGCTTGGAGAATTTAGAGCATTACTTTACTAGCATGTGAGATGAGTGCAATTGTGCAGTAGTTTCAGCATTCTTTGGCATTGCCTTTTTTGGGGATTGAATGAAAATTGACCTTTTCCAGTCCTGTGGCCACTGCTGAGTTTTCAAAATTTGCTTGCATATTGAGTGTAGCATTTTTACAGCATCATCTTTTAGGATTTCAAATAGCTCAACTGAAATTCCATCACCTCCACTAAGTAAATTCCTACCAAGTAAATGTTTCTAAATATTTGTTTGTTGGTATTTTTTTGTTTTACAAAAACAGTTCACCTACAAACTACAGTTTCCTTTCTTTTTTATTTCTATACCTTACTTTTTATCAGAGCATCATGATCTGACTTAAATGTTTTTAAAAATTCAACTCGTCTGCCCTGCTAAGAATATTATGAAGGTGAGAAGGGTAGAAAAAGCGAGACTGATAGAGGCTACTGCAATAACCAAGGCAAAGAATGATGGTGGCATAAAGCAAGGGACATATGACAATTGTGGTTATCAATGGTTAAAAAGTTACTAGGGTGTACATTGTCACTCTGCTTATTTAACTTATATGCAGAGTACATCATGAGAAATGCTGGACTGGAAGAAACACAAGCTGGAATCAAGATTGCTGGGAGAAATATCAATAATCTTAGATATGCAGATGACATCACCCTTATGGCAGAAAGTGAAGAGGAACTAAAGAGCCTCTTGATGAAAGTGAAAGAGGAGAGTGAAAAAGTTGGCTTAAGGCTCAACATTCGGAAAATGAAGATCATGGCATCAGTCCCATCACTTCATGGAAATAGACGGGGAAACAGTGAAAACAGTGGCAGACTTTATTTTCTGGGCTCAAAAATCTCTGCAGATGGTGACTGCAGCCATGAAATCAAAAGATGCTTATTATGACCAACCTAGATAGCATATTCAAAAGCAGAGATATTACTTTGCCGACTAAGGTCCATCTAGTCAAGGCTATGGTTTTTCCAGTAGTCATGTATGGATGCGAGAGTTGGACTGTGAAGAAGGCTGAGCGCCAAAGATTCAGTGCTTTTGAACTGTGGTGTTGGAGAAGACTCTTGAGAGTCCCTTGGACTGCAAGGAGATCCAACCAGTCCATTCTGAAGGAGATCGGCCCTGGGATTTCTTTGGAAGGAATGATGCTAAAGCTGAAGCTCCAGTACTTTGGCCACCTCATGCAGAGCTGACTCATTGGAAAAGACTCTGATGCTGGGAGGGATTGGGTGCAGGAGGAGAAGGGGACGACTGAGGATGAGATGGCTGGATGGCATCACTGACTCGATGGACGTGAGTCTGAGTGAACTCTGGGAGTTGGTGATGGACAGGGAGGCCTGGCGTGCTGCAATTCATGGGGTTGCAAAGAGTTGGACACGACTGAGCGACTGAACTGAACTGAACTCAATTGAGACTCAGGATGTATTTCAAAGTGGTCCGGTAAGATTTGCGAAGGATTGGATACGTGCCATTACAAAAAGAGAAGAATCAAGAATAATGCAGCCCAAAAAACCAGGATAAAGTTGTCATAAAGTGAAAAAAAGAAGGCTATAGGTGGAACAGGTTTTGGAGAAAGATTAAGAGTTCGACTTTGGATATACTGAATTTATGATACAAGCTATGCCACAAGACATTCTACTTCACTGCAAAGAAATGATCCGTGAGATCCAGAAAAAAGTATAGAGACTTTACAGCAGTTGCCATTTTTCCAGTTTCTTTTCAGATAGAAACTGTCCTATAGCTTGACTGCCATGTACAGAGTTGTCCATATAAAGAACCAAAATACAGGCTTTACTAAGGCAGAACCAAAAGATAAGCTCTTCTTTATCCCATGCTATCTCCTTTCACTCCTGCAAGAAAAGTCAAGAGAAACAAAATATTCCACAGATGAGAAAATTAAAGTATGCAAATATCGTGACATGTATAGCATAAAGGTAAGCAAAATTAGAACTGGTATCTTCCATATCCTTTGCTACTCTTTCAAGGAGTTTCTAATATTGCAAAGCTGTCATACTAAACCAAATATGAGGTAACAAAGAAAACTATAAAAATTTAGCACATTATCAAATATCCTAATGACTTTTTTTCAGAAATAAAGAAATATACCCTAAAAATTCATGTGGGTCTTAAGTGAAACCAAACAGCCAAAACAGTCTTGAAGAGAACAAAGATAAAGGACTCGTATTTCCTGATTTCAAAACTTCCTGCAAAGCTATAATAATCAAATAGTGTGAACTGGCTTAAAGACAGAAATATAAACCAATGGAATACAATAAACAGTCTGGAAATGAATTCTTGTATATCTGGTCAAATGATTTTTGACAAGCATGCCTACATCATTTAATGAACAAAAGAACAGTCTTTTCAATCAATTGTGCTAGGAAAACTGGATATCTACATGCAACACAATGAAGATGGACGTTCATCAAAGTCTCTCTATGTAATTAACTCAAAATTGATCAAAGATCTAAATTTAAGAACTAAAACTGTGAACTCTTAGAAGAAAACACAGGGCAAAACTTTCATGATAGTGGATTAGGTAATGACTTCTTGGATATGACACTGAAAGAGCAGGCAACAACAACAAAAAATAGACAGACTTCACGAAAGTGAAAAACTTTTGTGCACCGAAAGAATATATCAACAGAAGAAAAAGACAAGCCACAAAATGGGAAGAAATATTTGCAACTCATATATCTGATAAAGGATTAAGATCTAGAATTTATACATAACTCCAAGGAAAACCAAACAGCATGATTCAAAAATGGGCAAAGGACCTGAATAAATGCTTCTCAAAAAAACAAAGATCAAAAAGCACAAGAAAAAGATGTTCAACATCACTGCTGCTGCTGCTAAGTCACTCCAGTCGCGTCCGACTCTGTGTGACCCCAGGGATGGCAGCCCACCACTATCACCAGATAAATGCAAATCAGAATTATACTACCTCAAACTTACTATTAGGAAATAGTATTATTATTATTAAGAAAGCTACTATCAAAAAAAAAAAAAAAAAAAAAGACAATAATAACTGTTTGACCAGAACAGGGAGAAGCTGGAGCCCTTGTACACTTGGTGGGAATGTAAAATGGTACAGACACTGTGGAAAACAGTATAGGATTCCACAAAAAATAAAAGCAGAATTACAATATGATTCATCAATTCTACTTCTGGGTATGCATTTTTTGTTCTGTCTTAATGACCAAAACAACTGATACCAAAGAGATATTTGCACATCCATTTTCACAGCAGCATTATTTATAACAACTAAAATGTGGAAGTAATTCAAGTGTCCATCAATAGCTAGTGCATAAGCAAAATGTGCAGTATAAGCATAATGGACCATCATTCTGACACATACTACGATGTAATTAAGCCTCAAGAACAAGAAAGAAGCCAGTCATAAAAAGATATATACTATATAATTCCATTTCTGTGAGGTACTTAGAGGTAATCAAAACCATAAAGTAAAAAAGTAGAATGGTAGTTGCCAGAGGCTAGGGAAAGGGAAAAACAGGAGTTACTGTTTAATGGGCACAGAGACTCAATTTTATAAGATGAAATGAAATGAATACTGGTAATGATTGAACAACTATATTCAATACCACTGTACACTTAAAAATGTCTAAGATGGCAAATTTTATATTATATGCATTTTACCACAATTTTTAAATGTGGAAAAAACTAAGCAGATATAAGACCAAAAAAAAAAAAAATCAGTACATCAAAAATCACAATAGTTTCCTCAATTAATAACAATTACTCAAGTTTGACCACAGTAATATATCCTGTATATCAAAGAACTTCAGAGCTAATCTGGCTTCCCATGTGCCTGTAACTGATAATCTATATAATGCTTTGGTAAAAAGGAAAAGGAAAAAAAAAACTTTCTTTCTGTTATATGGAACATCAGGATTATTTTTTATTTTTATCAGCTGAAGATAATAATGAGCAAAATGCTTCTATATTCTTTAGCTTATATCTTACATATGGACAATAAAATGTATTACAAAACATTTTCCATTTTAAGTTTGTAATTTGGCAGAAAATCTCCCACAGCGTTTAGTTCGTTATTATTATTTGCTACAGACTCTTCCTAAAAGCAAGAGGCTGCCCATTTTCTCCAGATGACTCATTAACTAGAGGCAAAGTAGAATGAAGTGTTCCAACTTGAAATACCAACAGCTAAATATAACCTCTTCAACACTGGAAAATTCAGTGCCTCTCCTTAGTCTGTAAGAGCAATCTTAAAGGGTCACCTTAACAAAACACATTTAGCACATTAGTTGATCAGCAAGAAGGAAAATCTGAAACAATATAAAGTGTCTTTTTTTAAAAAGCATTCAGCAAAAATGGAGAAAACACTGCAAATTACCAAAAAAAAAAGAAAGAAAGAAAGAAAGAAAAAGACATTCTTTAAGTAGAACAGTTAACCTCTTTCATAAAAGCACTTTTAACACCTCAGAATATGAATACTAATGCCACAAATACTAAAATTTATCAGCAGGTCCCTAGTGTAAATTCAAAGGCTTTTTCAGCTATTAAACAACTGAGATTCCAGTCATGGTTACTTCATTTGAAATTACTCTTCTGAGGACAAATAATGAAATACACCATAAATCTTACAAAACTATGAAACCAAATTATTTTTCTGGATATTTGTTTTGCATATAAAATAAAATAAAAATGTAAAAACAGTATCTGCAATTACTAGTTAATCAACAGTACTGATAACTTTTCAAACAAACAAGAAAAGCTAGCAGACAACCATAACACACAGTAGGTCAAAGTAAGAAAAGAGAAGTCTGACAAACTGAAGCAAAAATCCTAAAGATAACTCTCAGAGCCAGAGAAAACTGAAGAAAGAAAAATCTGACAGCTTTTGAGTCTGTAAATTTAGTCACTCCTAAGGCCCAACTTGTACCCATATACTTTTGTGTGTATGCAGTTTTAGCGACTTAAGTTGCTAAGTTCCTTTTCTAGACTAAGCTAGTGCTAGTTAAGTTTCCTGTCACATGGAGCCAAGAACCCTAATAGAGTGTAAAAGTATTAAGAAAGAGTAAACTCCTAACAGCCCATATATTTACAGAAATGCATCAATTTTCACATGTATGATGACATACATATATTCCATCTTCTCTCCTTTTTCTAGGAAGGAGAATTTTATTTCCTTTATTTCAGGTGAAGGGGAGAGGTTTTTTTTTAAGCATAAAAATAAAATTCACTACAGCAGAAAACTTCAGAGGCAACTTTTTTGAAAAGCACCAATGTAAGAAAGTAAGTAAACAGTAACTTCCCTGAAGTACGCATCTCTTTCAAAACTGGAGTATCATTTTTTTCCTCCCAGCTTTACTGAGATACAAATGACAAACAGCACTGTATAAATTTAAGGTGCATAGCATAAGGAATTGACATACATACATCATGAAATGATTATCAAAATAAGTTAGTAACTATCTTCTCATATAGATACAAATTTTTAAAATATTTTTCCTTGTGATGAAAACTCTTAGGATATACTCTCTTAATAACTTCCAAATGTAACGTATAGCAGTATTAATTATATTAATCATATTATACATTATATCCTTAGTACTTATATTAATCATATTATACACTGTATGCTTAGCACTTATTTATCTTACTAGAAGTTTATACTTTTTGGCTATTTTCATCCAATTCCCCCTCCCCAACATCTTCCTACACCCACCTGCAATAAATCTGATCTCTTTTTCTGCTTGTTCATTTGTTTTTTTACAGTACAAGTGACCTACAATACTACATTAATTCCTGATACACAACAGTGATTCAACATTTCTATTCATTAAAAATTATCACTTCAGTAAGTTTAGTTACCATCTTTTATAATATTGTTACTATATTATATATCAGCTATGTTACATATTATATTATTATTAGCTATGTTCCCCATACTGTAAATATCATCTCCATGATTTATTTTTTAACTGGAAGTTCATAGTGCCATTTTCACAGAAAAATTAGTTGAAAGAAAATACAAAATGGTAACAAAAGTACTCTATTCATGGTGGAATTACTGATGATCTTTATATTTTTGTTGTATTTTTATGTATTTTCCAAATTCTCAACAATCAGAAAGAATAATTACTGTTTAAGTAAGAGTATGTTTTACATAATTTTAACTTTCATCATGGTTCAATAGACATCTTTACTTAGGCGTAATCTTCACATAGCTTTCACAAATAGTGTTTATGTAGTTCAATTCAACAAGTATTTATCAAATGCCTACTATGCGTAAAGCAGCTGCTGCTGCTAAGTCATTTCAGTCGTGTCTGACTCTGTGTGACCCCATAGACAGCAGCCCACCAGGCTCCACAGTCCCTGGGATTCTCCAGACAAGAACATTGGAGTGGGTTGCCATTTCCTTCTCCAATGCATGAAAATGAAAAGTGAAAGTGAAGTCATTCAATCGAGTCTGACTCCTAGCAACCCCATGGACTGCAGCCTACCAGGCTCCTCTGTCCATGGGATTTTCCAGGCAAGAGTACTGGAGTGAGTTGCCACTGCCTTTTCCAAGCAGAGTGTCATAAAAAAGTAGCTATAGACTTCAGTGAATGTACATGTATTGAGAGAGGGGGAGAATGAGTATGTATCTGTGTATGTACATGTGTGAAGCATGTTTGAGTTGTAATAAAGTTTAATCCAGAAATTAATCCACTACGTAAGGACTCAATTCAACAACGAAGTGTAAACTGGTTCATTCTGTTATTTTCATTTTCTACGTATTGACATAATTTTCAAAATACTCACCCTCCCCCTCGTCACTTGTGATGCTTATAAAACATTACTTGCTTTTTATTTAAATAATCTCTTAAACAGTTTAAGGCCAACTAACTTCTATGAATATTAATAAAGAAAAGTGAAGTAACACTGTTGCCCATTTTAGATCCTACTTTCTACTACACTAGTTATCAAGGTTCCATTCTAGACGTATCTAAGGGGATAGATGTTAATACAGCTCATCTTCACTGTACTTTAATAATGTATAAATTTTGGTTTAAAAAAAAAAAACAACAATGAGACCTTCAAGTAAATGTCTTTATAGTGAAGTTGTAAAAGTTTGCTTCTATATATTACGGTCAGTGCTTTTTTTAACCACAATATTGATTTATATGATCACTAGTAAAAAAAAAAAAGTCTGTTTTCAGTGTTGGAGAAAATGAAAACTGAAATTCATAAGCTGTTTAAATTCAAGCAATTCAACTAGATGGACAATTCCAGAACTTCTACTGTAGCCCCCACAGCCCATAGGAACCACAGTATCCCTAGGCCCTAGATATTTAGCTAAGGCTCGATAAATGAAACTGTCTCAATGGTCACAGTTGTTCAGATGTTTAAAGAACGCACTCCAATAAAAAAAAACTAGAAGGCTATTTAGGAAGCAGCTTACACAAATATTTATTCAGAGCCTATTAATGCCTTAAGCATGTCTACATTACGTACTATATATTATTAACATGCTTTATCTCAGACTGACACAACCGCTCTCCCACACTGAATATAACCTGAGAAATCACTCCTCTCAGTGTTTACATCAAGTCTGTTGATTTCAGCTTCCAAACAGACTTTAAATCCCACCTCTTCCCTTCAACCTCATTGGGACATGGAGGCCCTCCTTATTTATTATTTAGGATATTCCAACAGTCTGACATGTCTTTACGATTGCAGAAAGGCCTTCCTTCAATCCATTCTCACACTGTTTAATCAATTAACTCTCCTATTTAAAATTATTCCCATCACCTACTAAAAACAAATCTAAACGTTTTAGCAGGGTATTTAAGCACATATAAACTATGTTGCATTTAACATCTTTTATGTGCTAACTCACTCTCAGGTCCCTCACTCATGTCCTATGTTTCAGTCATACTGTGGTGTATCCATAAAATGCTTTCTCAAGTCTCTGCATGTTTTTTGCAAAGGCTGTTCACAATACAACCATGCCACACACACACCTTCCTATTTATCAGTATCTTTGTCTAACTTCATACTAACATCACCATCTCTACTGCAGTCAATCTTAATCGTTAATCTTCTAGACCTTTTAAACTAGATATCCCACCTCAAAGCTCTCAGAGTTAACTTTTCAAGTATTTATCATAACATTTATCACTTGTTTATTACTCATAATTCACTGGGTCTCAAGTTTGCTCATCTACAGAGTGACTAACAATATCTACACTGAAGGACTATTAGAAAGACAAGTTCAAAGAAGTAGCTGGCACTTAATGAAAGTTTCACTAAATGATAGATGGTGCTGTGACATTAATATTTCTTTCAAAGGTAAACACCCTAGCCTTACTCTAGCAACTAATATTGCATGGCCCCCCCCCAAAAAAAGTGACTGTACATTTGTAAAGTGAATTAAATCCATGTTTTGGGGAGTTCCCTGACAGTCCAGTGCTTAGGACTCAGAGCTTTCACTGCTGGAGCCTAGGTTCAGTCCCTGGTTGGGGAACTAAGATTCCACAAGCCATAGTGCAGCTCCAAAAAAACCAAACCAACCAACCAACCAAACAAACAAATCCATGTTTCAAAAAGACAGTTCCTGTAGCATTACAGATAATGGAATTAAGGAATTCCTGCAATAGACACTTTAGGACCTCAGAAGAAAAGAATCAGTGTTAAGGTGTTTTCAAAATCGAATACATATGCTGCCGAGACATAGAGGATTTAGCACCTCAAATGAGAATTACTACTGAAGGGACGGCCTCCTTGGTGGCTCTGCCACAGAGAATCTCCCTGACAATGCAGGAGATCCCTGGTTCAGGAAGATCCCCTGAAGAAGGAAATGGCAGCCCACTCCAGTACTCTTGCCTGGGAAATTCCATGGACAGAGGAGCCTGGTGGGCCACAGTCCATGAGGTCCCAAAGAGTCGGGCATAACTTAGCAACTAAACAACAAAACAACAACTGACAGGTGACTCATAATTTAGGGGGAAGGGTTAGATGAATATCTAATCCCTCATATATTGCTGAGAGAGAAAACGTGGAAAGCAAGAACCACTGCAGAAATAAAACCAGAGATGATAGGGCTACAGTACTTAATCCAAGAGACGATATGGGCAATAAACATGAAAGGAGCAAAGAAGGAGAAATTTTAGATCCATTTCAGATGGTAGTAAGAACAGTTTGCTAGTGTTGAACAACTTGCTAACAACAACTAGTGAGTAACTTGCTTAAGCAGTAGGATCAAAGATGGCTGAAAATGTATAGTATGACAAAATAAGTTAATTGTGACTTTTTTTTAAAAGTCAAAAAACAAGGCGTAAAATTAAATTAACCAAGGTTTAGATATTGGCTTGGTCAAAGGGAACAAAAAGTTGAAGATAATGATAAGAGGTAGTTGAAATAACTGTCCCTGCCACTCGGGCTAGATAAAGAGAATAAGGTGAAAATATGAAGAAGCTAAAAAGGAAGACAGATTATTTTGTTAAAACAGTTCTGGGGATGGAGCAGGTTCAGAATGTGAAAAGAGGGTTGCTCAAGTGAAATGAACATAAAGGCAGTTAGAACAGAGGAGTTTAATGAAGTGTGATGACTGCTACTCACGCACATGAGAACTAAGAAGACAGTAAGAAAGAGAATATTTGTAAAACAGATACAAACGTTTTCAAAGAATGAAGGAGTTTAGGGGTGATGCAGATCAGAACCCCAAAAGCTTCTCAACCATCTTTTCTAGTAAGATCTAGTGTTTGCGTTATTCACTTAAAATGTTAAATAAAGCTTCTTCCTGCTTCCTCTAATATATCACTGCCTTCCAGAAGAAGTCCTTATTTTCTGATTTTTTTCAATAGATACTTGACAGTTTGTCACAACCAGAAAAGTTCATTCTACATCAGGTGGCTAACATATATTGTAAAACAAAAATAGAGCAAAAAAAAATTTGACTTTACACTAAAAATGTTTACTTAATAATCTTATACTAGAAAATATCAATGAACAATTATTCATTCTACAGGTTAAGACTATGGCTTAAATGAAAAGATGAAAAAACTTGCCATGTTTATTTGATAAAACTGTGAACACTTTTGTAAAAATACATGTTTTCTAAGAAACTTCAGCTATTCTTACCACCATACTGTATCAAAGGTTATTCTTATCACTCTGTATAGCTTTAAAAGGGGCTTCCTAGGTGGCACTAGTGGTACAGAACCCGCCTGCCAAAGCTTAAGACATAGAGACCCAGGTTCGATTCTTGAGTCGGGAAGATCCCCTGGAGGAAACGGCAAACCACTCCAGTATTCTTGCCTAGGAGAACCCTCATGGAGGAGCCTGGCAGGCCACAGTCCATGTGGTCACAAAGAGTCAGACATGATTGAAGTGACTTAGCACATAGCACAGCTTAAAAAACAACAAAGCAATTTATTATTAAGGTGGTAAAACCCAACAAAGGAATAAAACTAAATCTTATGACCCTTAAAAGCTTAAGGTACTTATTACAATTTATGGCTATTCATAATATTTTAGTACATTTTAAATGATTCAACTACAGTGTCTTTTCATAAGTACATTGGTATCACCATGCAATTTTAATCCATATGCTTAAACCTCTTTCACAGTTTACAGGAACAAAGGAGTTTTGATTCACAAACAATGCCCTGCAGTCAAATACACTCATGAGGTATTAATTTACAACTTCATCTGTGATCAGTTAAACTGCATGTGAAATCTTAAACATCCTTAAAAAGCTCACCACAAATAGTTCAATAAGAGATTTTTTGGTAACATTACTTTAACAAAAAACATGTAGGATTAAATTCTATTGTAAAATAAAACCAAATGCCACTTGCTTTTAAGGATAAGTCACTAACAAAACAATCCTTTAGACTGTCACCTTTTGCATTTAAATATTAATTAAAAATGTAACGCCAGTATCAAAAACATAGAATCCCAAAGCTTTGGCAAGGCAAATCACATTTTTTTTTAAATTTCATAAAGAAAAATGTACATATTTCAATAAGTTGTTCCTTTAATCAGTCCTAGGAGCCAGATTTATTAAAATGTCATGTCAACCTGAATCATACCAAAACAAAAGAATAAAATTACCAGTTTTACCAAACAACTAAAATGTCAGAGTCACACAAGCTATGGGCAAAAACAGTAATAATGAAAGAATACAATATAAATTCCCAATTCGGCTTGTTTTAGTGGGGGGAAAAAAAGCTACTAACTTCTCAGAAACCTGCAGTTTTAACATTTATGTAATTTGAACTTTAGAATGTTTATTTACTTAGGATTCTTTTTTCTAACTCGCTAAGAATAATGGTTAGTTTGATCATTTTTAAAGACAATTAGAAGAACTATCGTCTCACATAAAAAGTACCAGAACTAGAGCAGTGCTCCTGGGTTAGTTACTTTATGACTCAACATTATCATCACTGGCATAGGTTGTTTTCATGTTTCTCCACACCATCCTCAGCATGATGACTTTTGTCCTTTAATGGCCCAAGACAGCTCCAATAGTTGTATCATTTTACCTAAGGTCCAAAGGAGAAAGACTGTCTCTTTCTTATGTATCATAAAAATAAGAAAAGGAAAACCTCCCAAATAAATTTCAAGTGTCATTGGCCAGTCATTACTAAATCAATCAAAAAGAATGAAATAACGATGATTAGCTTAGACTAATTCAAATTCAGCCACTGAAGGTAAAGAAGAACTTAGTCTCCCATAAAGTACATGAGCCTTTGATAAGCAATAAAAACAGCAGTATCGAGTGAACTCTATAAAATGTGAAGAATCAAATTACACTATTTTCATACATTACATATAATATACAATTGTCATTATTTTCTTTACATACTTCAAATGAACATTATATGTAACAATGTGGAAAATCCTTTTATATACCTCTTAAAATTCTCAATTCTGATAACTGAATATCTCACTAGAAAACCATATAATGCAATAGTTTTCCATCTAAATTAAGAGACCAAAATAAGAAAAAGCAGCAATTCAAAACATGTGTCATACATTCAGGCAAAAGAAAAAGGAACTGTATACTTAGATAAACTTCTGATTCGTTCTGAACGCCACTAAAACTATTCTCAAGGACAAAAATTCCAGAAAAGGAAACAATGGTGGCAAAACTTTGGACACTATAAAAAAGAATGGACCCAAGGAACTCAACAGACCCAAGGAAGTTAAATCAAATAGCAGTGGAGAAAGGTAGAAGGAAACCGAGGGTTATCAAATTTACACTGCCATACTCCCCAAAGGCACCAACCTAGACAGCATTGGGAATCTCTATGAATAGGAGTGAGGCTAGCGCATAGTCTGCTTAAGATCCCTCCCTGTACTTTATATATCAGGGCAAATGTCCTTTTTCCTCGGCCATGCAGAATACTAGAAGTCCATTTTCTAAAACGGATAAGAGTGCTATAAAAGTATACTGAAAACTAAGGAGGATTCAGTTTCCAAAAGTTAATACACTAAACTTTCAGACCTCCAATTTTCTTCTCCTTCTTCGCTCCAGAACCAGGAAGTTGGGGAAAAAACCTTCCTGTAACTGACCTAGTCCAAGAAATGATCTCATTAATATCAAATGGAATTCTGCTACAAAACAGCACAGCAGATCATTTAACAGTGATCAACTCTTATCCATGCACAATTATCTTTCAATTTTCCACTCTTAAAATAAGCAAAGAGGTTAATATTACAAGACATCTGAAACTCTCCGCTGTGAAAGACAGAAGTCAAAACAAAGTTAATCACAAACTTGGAGGAAAGGGAGACATACATTAGGAAAAAACATCGATATGAAACCTACCTTATTAAAATCTTTAGAAAGGTAAGATACTGCATCCATGAGACACGAACAGATGCTACTATAAAAAAAGGTACCAAAATAAGTAAGAACCCTTTGAAATTAAAAATATGACAGTAAAACCCAAAATTCCTCAAAAAGGGAGAATAAAATTTTAAATTAGAAGAGAAAATTTAGAGGGCCTATCCAAGACATCCAATTTCCCAATAACTAGGGTCCCTATCCATGAAGAGAAGAAAGACAAATAGGAAGAAATCATACAAATGATTAAAGAATATTTTTCAGAACTTCAAGAAGGGACTTCCCTGGTGGTCTAGTGGCTAAGACTCTGTGCTCCCAATGCAAGTGACCTAGGTTCTATCCCTGGTCAGGGTACTAGATTCCACATGCAGCAACTAAAGATCCCAAATGCCACAACTAAGACCCAGCACAGACAAATATAAATGTTAAAAAAAAAAAAAAAAGACTCCAGGACAAGATCCATATCAAAAGAATCCCACCACCAATGTGTCCAGCAAAACGGATAAAAAGAGACTCATACAAAGACATAATCAGGACAATAAGCCTAAAGGCTTTTTTGTAGGAGGGAAAAAATGTGTTTTGAACAAAGGATAAAGAATCAGAATTCATCAGAGCAACACTGAAAGCTAGAAGATAATGGAGCATTGCCTTGAAAATACAAAGGCAATTTTGGCAAAAAATACACTGCTGAGATTTAGAATACTTTGTACCAAAAATGTCTGCTTCAAGTAGCTGGTTATACAACAGCCAGTACTGCAAGAAAGGACTAAGAGTACTCAAATCTCAACAACTCTAAATATTTCAATTCTATACAGAGAACAAGAGAAATGGAGCTGTGGTTTAATTAAGGACGCTCACAAGTCTGTTAGAAACTTCTGACTAGAACCCTAATGTTCATGAAGCATTCTCTTCCTCCTATTGGAAATCATGCAACATCAAGGATAATGAAAACACACCTTATTTTTAGTAAAAGTAGGAGACAAATATAGGCAGTGCATGCCTGCATGCTTAGTTGATCAGTCATGTCTGACTCTTCGAGACCCCGTGGGCTGTAACCTGCCAGCCTCCTCTATTCACGGGACTTCCCGGGCAAGAATACTGGAGTAGATTGCCACTTATTTTTCCAGGGGATCTTTCCCACCCAGGGGTCAAGCTCACATCTCCTGTGTCTCCTGCATTGCAGGCAGATTCTTTACCCCCTAAGCCACTGGAGAAGCTCTAATAGAGTCAGTAGGTACTACAAATTAACAAGAAAAAGCTAGAGTAATCAATGATGGTATAGAACAACTATAAATACACATAGTAAGCTGTCAAAAGCAGCTGTCATGTAGTAGGAAGAAAAGCACAAAATGTGACAAGACAGTTCACTGGTGGAAATTCACTGAATGAGTCTGTGAAAATATACTTTTTGAAGGTGGAGGAGTACCATGAAATGCACAACATACCACTCTAATTTGCTAAGTTAGAAATAAGAAAGTCTATTATCACCATTTACCATTATATTTTAATACTAGTCAACATCGCTAACAGAATGAAGGAAATTGAAGCTATAAATATTGGAATATGTTACTGTATAGTCTAAAAAAGGTGCATAGTTAAAAAACTGAAAAAAGGAGTAGAAAATTTATGAACAATAAGAGACTGTGGAAAGGGACATGGGTTAAAAAATTAATACATATAAAAATCCATATAATCAAAGCTGAAGTTTTTCCAGTAGTCATGTATGGATGTAAGAGTTGGACCATAAAGAATGCTGGAGAATTGATGCTTTTGAACTGTGGCGTTGGAGAAGACTCTTGAGAGTCCCTTGGACTGTAAGGAGATCAAACCAGTCAATCCTAAAGAAAATCCATCCTGAATATTCATTAAAAGGACTGATGCTGAAAATGAAGCTCCAATACTCTGGTGACCTGATGCAAAGAGCCACAACATTAGAAAAGGCCCTGATGCTGGGAAAGACTGAAGGCAGGAAGAGAAAGGGATGACAGAGAAGACAGTTGGATGGCATCACTGATTCAATGGACATGAGTTTGAGCAAGCTCCGGGAGATGGTAAAGGACAGGAAAGCCTGACATGCTGTAGTCTATGGGGTTGCAAAGAGCCAGACATGACTTAGAAACTGAACAACAACACTGTTATATAAGTATATGTCAATTAGATCATAAAGCATAAGGACATCTAATGTTCTGAAGAGTATGAAACAACTAAATAACCAGCTATAAAAAAAAAGGATACTGATCAAATGTAGAATCCACATCCCATACTACATATGAGGATAAATAACAAATCAATCAAATACTTAAGAGTAAAATATTGAATTAAGAAGTCTTAAAAGAAATAATAAGATCAATAATATAATAAAAATAAAATTAGCAAAACAAAAAAAATCTAAATTATAATCTTGTAAAAATGTCTATAACACATATCTACACAACTTATGGTTCCTAACATATAAAAAGCTCCCAGAAATCATTAAAAAGATCAACAATTCAGCAAAAAAGGAAATGTGGTGTCGAATATATAAAAAATGTTACATAGTAAAACAGAGAAGCAAACGGTTTTGAAATAAGAGCCTCAACTTCACTCATTATAAAAAACACACAAATTAGAAATAGGCTGAAAACCCTTTTATAGTGATTAAGTTGAGGGAAAAAATTAAAAAGTTTAACAACTCTGTTAGTGAGACTCCAGGTTACAGACACTTTTTTTTTAAAGGCAAGAAAAGAGGAAAAAAAGACAAGCAACACAAATTTAAAATTCACAAATACACGCTAAAGGAGAAAGATTTTAAGATAAAGAAAAAGTTCAACTAATGACTGTTATAAAAGATACATCAAAAGCATAAGGACATCTAATGTTCTGAAAGGAAGAAAAGGATATACTGATCAAATGTTAATGTAAAGAAGTTTAATCGTAACTGTTATCAGATAAACATTAAAAGTAAAAGACATCAATTAGGACAGAAAGGGTTACTAATAATGATTTTTTAAAAGCTAGGTTTATAAGGAAGAACAGTAATTCTAAAAGTATATGCATCTAATAAAATGGGTAACATATATTAAACAAAAATAAAAGAATCTGAAAAAGAAATTTACTAATCTTATATTACAACAGATTTCTACACACCTTTCTACATTATTGATCAGGCAAGCATATACACATGAGTGGATAATACAATGACATATGGAACTCATGGATTTTTTTCATCCAACAATTAGACAGTATATATCAAGTACACATAAAAAATTACAAAAGTAATTGTATACTGAGTAAATGTATATATAAGATAAATTACAAAAATTTGTAAGAGCAAATATCATACATAACTTTCTAACTACAATTTGGAAATAAAAAACAAACAGATAACTTCTTTTAAGTCCATATTTCAAATTTTTAAAAAGAATTTCCAATTAAAGAATAAAAAAGAAATTGCTAAGGGAAATTTAAAATACTTATAGATGAATGATAGTTAAAACACTATCTCAAAGTCTACATGATACCACACAAAAAGTGTTCTGAGCTCGATTGAAAGTCTTAAAAAAAAAATCTGTAAATTAATGAGCCAAGTGTTCACATGAACAAACTCTTAGTTCATATTACGATATTAGGAAAGTAACATTAGATAACCAAAAGTAAGGAAATAAAGAGTACAATTTAAGGGAACAGAAAGCAAAGGTACAACACAGATCAATTTAGAAAATACACACACACACACACACAAAAAAAACCAAAGAAGAGAAAATACACATATATATAACTACAGAAAACAACAGAGATTAAGCAGATACAAGTTTGTGCCCAAAAGCAAGCAAGCAAATGGGACCCCAGCCCTACAACTCCAAGTAACTGAACTCAGCCAACATCTTGAATGAGCACGGAAGCATTCATCCCTAGAGTCCCCAGAAAGGATGCAGTCCTGCCAATATTTTGATTTGAGTCTGGTGAAAACTGAAGCAGAGAAGCAGGTCAGTGTGACACATCATACTTACTTCTGACTTACAGAACTATGAAATAATAAATGGGTGTTGTTTTAAGCTGCTATATTTGTGTCAGTTTGTATGGAAGCAACAGAAAACTAATATACATTCCTTGCAGTTAAGTACTGCTCCCAAGGCTTTACTATTCCAGGATCTCATCATCTCCTTCACTACTAGAGTCCAGTTTTATAAAAGTATCTATTTTGCCCACCTGATGCAAAAAGCCAACTCATCAGAAAAGACCCTGATGCTGGGAAAGATTGAAGGCAGGAGGAGAAGGGGACGACAGAGGATGAGATGGTTGGGTGGCATCACCGACTCAATGGACATGGGTTTGGGCAAGCTCCAGGAAATGGTAACAACAGGGAAGCTTGATGTGCTGCAGTCCATGGGGTTGCAAAGAGATGGACACGACTGAGCAACTGAACACAACCACCACCATCAGCTTCCATCTACAGTAAATAGACACTGGAAGCTTCTCTATGATGCTGGTACCCCCCCCCACTATTGCACTTCCTTATTACATTATTGATAAACAGCACCTCTAACATACCAACTTCAATTAACATGGGCCATCACTTTTCCCGAGCTTTTAAGAGCCACTACAGCAGCAAATGAGAACCAGCTCCAATGGCTTCTGCCAGGGTGCTATACTGGTGTGTCACTGGAGAATGTTTCCCAGTCAACAAAACTCTGGCTCAGTTGTTAGACAAAATTAGAAGTTCACAATATTTAGTCTGAACCTGAATCCCAAAAAACTAAAACGAAAGCCTTTCCTTCTTAATTCTTGGATAAAAAATGACCTGTAGCTTTCAATCTAGCTTTAAAAATAGAATGAAAGCTGTAGACCCTCTCAGAATGATACATACACACACACATACCTGCGCACACACACACAAATTTCCATAAATTTTATGAAACATTCAAGGACGACACCCCATAGACCTTCCTGTTACAACTAGAATTCTCTAAAACCAGACACTGAAAGAGTTTGGGATGCAAGACGTTTACTAGAGATCATTCCTGTGAAAGGAAGGAGGGGAAAGCAGAATTGCAAGGCAGAAGTCAAATTACAATACAGACCTCACAAAGCCTCAGGCAACCTGGCAGGGATCTCTGGAAGTAGTTACTTGTCCGGGTTTTCTCAGTGTGAACAGAAAGGCTGGGCTTTTACACCTCTGCCTTGCTCAGGTGCAGGATGAGAGCTGCCCTGAAAAGGGTTGAACGTTAGGCAGGAGGTTCTCAGTACCAGAAGCTGACCTCAAACAAGCTGATAGCTGAAAGCTTTCTGATTACCTTCTTCTCCCCTTGTAATTCTTCCTTGAAGGATGTGGGCTGCACAACTCTATGTCTGCCACACTTCCACTTAGGAAACCATTTCATCCATTCTCAAAATCCCCTCCTCTCTTCCACTTTACTCCCTTCTTTTCCACTTCTTCTAATTATACTGTGTGCTTGCTTAAGGTGAAAGCACAGGCAGCGATCTGCACTATAAAGACCTTACAGAAGGTACAGTATAAACTGTGGGCAGCCTGAAATTGCATACGGATAGAAGGAGCAACAGGAGGCCCTACTGACCTAAGTTTATTTGTAACTTGCTGGGAACGGCTGTAAATGAACTAAATAATTACATGGGAATAGTTGACAAAATGATCTAACAGCAAACTTCTGAAAGTAGAAAATGTTTCCACCAAATCCAACTAGAATTAAACACAGGATGGCTTATAATTTATTCATAACAAGGAGCAGTAAAATATCACTACTTGTAGGTTATAAGATTAAGCATTTATAACAATATCTTTTAAATTAAAATGAGAATGAGGAAATAAGACATTTTTTAATGATTTCATCTTAAATCACTTAAATACAATCTTCCTTCATACAACAATATTTAAGGTCCTACTAGGTACCAGCCACTCCTAGGAACAGGATATAGAAGTCAATTGGGCAGAGATCCTGCCTTCAAGGAGCTTATATTCTAGACAGATAATAAACAAAAAAACAAAATTACTTCAGATATTGGGACGTGCAAAGAGAAGTGTCATGTAAACTGAGAACTGAAAGAAACCCAAAAGAACTATACAGAAGAGTATTCCAGAAAAAGGAAACATATGTAAGGTCTCAATATAGGAATCAGCAGCTATTCAAGAAACAAGACAAAGATCAGCGTCCTTGAAGCATTGTGAGCAAGAGCGCTTTTACATGAGGTTATGTGTTAGTTGCTCAGTTGTGTCTTTGCAACCCCATGGATTGGAGCCCACCAGGCTCCTCCTCTGTCCATGGGATTTTCTAGACAAGAATACTGGAGTGGGTTACATGAGGTAAGTTACATTCAAAGTGTCTCTGTCAGGATCAACCATTCTTCCTGCCACTTAATCTGCTGCTAATTGTTAAAGAATTATATAAATACTTGAGACTGAAAGCTGATGAGCTGGCACTTTCAGATCTTCCCAGAAACCAATGCTGCTTGCCACATTTGTTCTACGCTCCTTGTATTATAAAAAGATCAAATTTACATTTTCATAGAAACTGAAGAGAAGAAACAGAAATAAAGAATGAAAAAATTTCTCACATCTCTTAACAAGGAAAATTAATTTTATATGTAACATTAAGTAAAAGATATTAGTAACACTTTCCTTCTATGCAAAAATCTACATATATTTTGACTGAGTTACATTAAAGATAGTAAACAAATCATCTACACTTCATAACGTAAGTGTATTCTGAATAATTAAGGTTTCCCTGCATGTTAATTCTTCACAAATAATTTAGTATCAATGGATTTAGAGTGTAGTTGAGTTCCACTCAGGAAAAGCAAGTATTTATTTGGACATATCAAAGGGAAGCTTAAGCTAATAGGACAACGCCAAGTAGCTCTGTCATAACAAGTAATCAGTTTTGATAAACACTAACTATTAAGAAAACAAATGATATACTTAAAAGAAAACTGTCTTAAAACATACTTGATAAAAATGTAGAACAGAAATACTTTGTCTTTAAGCAAGAAAACATGAATGTTTAAATTGTTTAATACATAGTGTTAGAGCTCAAATTTCCAACATTAGAAATTACAATTACTGCAAGATACTAACCAACGTGTGTTTTGTCTCCATGCCTCAGCTGAACAACTGCTAACTGGAAGGTATCAAAATCCCCCACAACTTGATATTGGGGTAAATATAAGTTATACTAAGAAAGTTCTCTATATAGAAGCCTGTATATGTAAGTAGGTTAAATCCCCTTTGTTTCTCAGTCACACATGACCAGTCCCTATATGAGTCCTGTCAAATAGAAAAATACATTGTTATCCTCTATTCCTAACTTGCTCATCCATGTATTTCATTTGCTTCTTTCTCCAAAATAGTCCTGGTCTGTCCACATAAAAATTAGTCATGAAAAAATTTCTCTCTTCTTGATGATTTCTGCACAAGTATCCTAAGAAACATTTCAGCAGCCATAACATCCACAATAGCTACCTTGCCATTTAACTGAGTATCAAGTAAATTTAAAGAGCCGTAACCCTAAAGGACTATTCCTGGCTGCTACAAATTTGATCAACAGCTGTTACACACTATGTTAAGACTTAAAATTCTGAAACTCTTGGTCTTTTAACATAAGATCAATAGACATCTGATATTAACTCTCAAACTTTACTGTAAATTAAAAAGAATTTCTACCAACGCCTCACAGCGATTGTTTTCAAGTATGTAGGCTAGGAGTTCTCAACATATGGTCCATGGACCACAAGGGACCCTACAATTCTTTCAGAGAATCAGCATGCAAAATTATTTTCATTTTATAATCTATTCTTGCATGATTATATAGCAAAGTTTTGCAAGGATACATAACATAATGACATCACTCTGGTTAGCTAATGAAATGAATGATTATATGTTTGTGTTCCACTTCGTTTTGAGAAGTTTGTTTTTTAAGGTAATAGATCTAAGGATGTTAGCATGAACATTTTCACAGATTAATTAATTTGTTCTTGCTACTTCTATTATACACTCTTAACTAGCTATCCATGCTATAATCTTGGTGTAAGGCCATATTTCATTCATATACTTCAATCAAAACAATATACTGCAACAGACTGAATGCAGACAGTAAGAATCCACCTGCTTCTACTAATTCAGACATTAAAAAAATTAGCAAAAATGTACAACAAAGTAAAATAATATCAACCTTTTTATATTATTTTCTGTTCTAAGAAAACATCATTTTTCACAAAAATGTTACTTGTACTAATATATAATAGGTTTATTACAGCTATCTTTAAATGTTTAAATAAAAATTTTAAATGTTTTCATGTTAATTTCTGATACAATAAAATATCAAGAAATATAACCAAGAAGCAAGAACTCACTGTGACAAAGGAATAATACTTTTCACCTATTTAATCACCAACTTTGTCTTCAAAATAATTTCTGTTATTGTACAAATCAGTTTTTCACCATTTTCAACTTAAAATTTTTTCTGTACTTTTAATTACCATCAAATTGATATCTCTCATTAGCATTTTATTTTTTAGTTGCTTTTACATATACATAATACAGTGTTTTAAAAAATAAACTGCAATTAAAACAAACAATAATGAACACAATAACCAACAATAAAAGATGGGCCACATGAGTTTTCAATATCTTTTGGTCTGATGTGGCTTTATTTTTGGTTACAAAATTTTATACAGTTAAATATTATTATATTTGCTATCAATACCAAATAAAAGATACCAGTACTGTGCTATATTACAAAGAACATAATTAATTCTAGGTCAGCACTATCGAGAGTTTTATGTATATTGCTAGAAATGTAGGTTACCAAATAGCTAATGTTTAAATAGTTTAAAAACCATTATAAAGGTTCTTTTCTTGAGACTACACACTAGTTAACCTAAATGGATTACAAAAGTTAAGGCTGGTGAAAAAATATTATGATAAATGTAAGTAATATTTTCAAATAAAGATTAATGGTAGTTGAAAAATTAGTGTCACATTTAAAAATACATTTCTGAATACTGTACACAGCAATGAAGCACCTTAATTAAAAAACAAGTTAAAACCATAATCATTCATCTTTCTCTCTTGTTGCCAACTTCTTTCTATTCTTCAAACACATGGAACAGTTTATATTATTTCCCCAAACAATAAAACCATTTATCACAATTTAACTATATTTATTGCTGTCTTTAAAGATAATTTATATTTCCCAGCATAGAGTAATTACAAAAGTCTTCATGAGCTAAATCTATACAATTCAATAGAATATAAAGATACAGGTAAGTCATGACTAGGACAGTGTTTATCAATTACCATTTTAATCACTGAAGGTGCTAATCAATAAATTACATTGATCAATACAAGTTACTACACTTGTAATATTTACTGATTACAGACTAATATGAGACAAGTGTTGATTAAACCCAAAAGTTTCTGGCTTAGGCCATGCTTAGAGGTGAACTAACATTTCTAAAATATCTAATATTTGCCAGGCATTCAGCTAAGTATTCCACACTTATCACTGCATTTCATCATCACAATAATGAAAGCAATAGGTGTCATATTCCCCCTGCCAATGACAAAATGGATTCTGAGAAGTTGCACAACTAGGATATAGCATAAACGGAATTAAAGTCAAAACAAACTCTAGCAAAATAAAATCAAAAGAATGAAAGCAGTTTTAAGTCAACTTTCTTAAAGGAATGACTATCATTTTTATAACCATTCTTTATTCCCATAACAATTTTTAAATCCGCTTTTAAGAAACTATCCCTCTGAAACTCTTAATCTCTAAATTTCCAGGAAAGCTAATTCTACCCCCAGTTGCAGGAGTAAACAGGCAGCCCATGACTAGCCAAACAGACCTAACATGATTTAATGCCATAACTCTTCTTGGAGAGATTAGATGCAAATAAAAAAAAAAATAAGAAGGATATAAACCTGCTAGAGCCCACCCTACCTCCAGGAGATGAGAGCCTATTTGTAAAAGAAGCTAAAACCAAGAGAAACACAGTTAACAGTTGAAGAGGACCCAAAGATGTTATTTAAGCCACTGGATCAAACTTTACCTGAAATTGGCCATGTCATATCTTTCTAATTATTTGACCCAATAAATTTCCATTTGCTTAAGCCAGTCTAAATTAGAGGTTTCTGTAACTTGTTCAATGCACATATCAATAAAAAGTGGTATATATCATTCATAAAAGCCAAATAATGCATTTAATTATTCTCAATTTGGAATCTTAAAGGAAATTAACAGGCATCTTTTAAAAAAATCAACAGGAATTAAATTATTTTCAGTATTTTAGAAAGTTTAATGGAGTCATAATCCGATCTGAGATAAGGTCACTAAAACTTAACACCAAGTTCCTTCTGACTTTCATCTCAAATGAAAACTTGTTATCTAGTTTCACCATGAGTTCTAAATAGAAATATATTTTTATATATAATCTTTAATTTTAAATTGGAAAGAAAAATGGATTGTCCCTCAAATAAACTATTTTAAAAGTAACAAACTACTTCAAAACAAACATTTTCACAATGATCACTTGAGAAGAAAATCAAGAACTATCACATTACCTTGAAACATGATGAGTGGGGATGATCTGGAGGGATGGTGTGGGGAGGGAGGGGGAAGGGAGGGGGTCCGGATTGGGAACTCAGGTACACTTATGGCTGATTTACGTCAATGTATGGCAAAATGAGTACAGTATTGTAAAGCAAAACAAACTAAAAAAAAATAAAAATTAATAATAGAAAAAAAAAAAAAAACAATTCACACCTTTAGTTCAGTTCAGTTGCTCAGTCACGACGGACTCTTTGCGACCCCACGGACTGCAGCACATCAGGCCTCCCTATCCATCATCAACTCCCCAGAGTTTACTCCAACTCATGCCCATTGAGTTGGATTCTTGACGTTCTTTTACCCTGAGGCTGTTCAGCCTCCAGTGACATCAAGCAAACAGTCTAGACTAATGGCACCACCTAGTGCCCTGCACTGGTCACTGTCTGAGATCCACTGTCACAGCTAAAGGAACACACGCAAGTCTCCTACTGTCTTTCTGTATTTAATAATTATTTCAAAATCCATTCCTTTGTACAAAATCCATTCCTTTATTCCTATGTACATACATACTGTCTTAAGCCTCCTGTCATTCCTCTCTCAATAACTGACTTGTTACTTTTGGAACAACTGTTTAGAATGCCCTTCACCTTTGCCAGGCACTTAGTGCTTAATGTAGGTCATCATCACAAAGAGTTTAGTAAAATTACTACTCTGAGTATCCCATTCATGTACCCAAGATCGCAAATTACTGGACAGGCTGTAAGACTCCAAACCCATTTGCTTAATTACTACCCACAAGATGCATAATGCTTTTTCTTCTTTTTTTCATACTATGGCCAAACCACAAACCCAATTTATAAAATTGGGAGTGAGTGATTCAGTTGTGTACCAAAAGAAAACAAAAAAAGTTGTATTTCAAAAGAAAATAAAAGTGAAAATTAATTTTTTAAAATGTAACTTACCACTTAAAACTGTCTAGAAGTACTAACTTTCAAAATGTTTTCATTTTTTTCAATTCTTCAAAAATGTAGGGATAAGAATGAAACGTAATTAAAACCCGGAAACAGACTCACACATATGCAGAAAACTCAATATATGACACTGGATTGTTCAAAAAATTATACCAAAATAACTGGTTATCCATTTATGAAAAATTCAGTCTGAAACTCTACCTCACACCATACACAAAACTTATATTCAATTGGATGAAATATCAAACTCTGTAGGGCACATATAGAAATTCTTTGACTTGGAGGTAGAAGAAATGTCTTAAAGCAAAAGAGCATAAAGTATACAAGAAAAAGTGATAAATTTAGTTAACATCAAATTACAAAACTTACATGAAACAAAAGACACCACAAAGATAAGTCACACACAGGGCACAGAAATATGTAAATGAGTACAATCAAAGAGTTAGTATCCATAAAATATAAAAAACTATAAATCAGTCACTTAAAATATCACAGCAGGAAAAAAAAAAGTGAGCAATTGACACTAACAGGCAATCACAAAATAGGCAAATAAACTTGTAGGAAAACATGCTCAACTTCACCAGACATTTTTCAAATGTCAGTGAAAAACACATTGAGGTACATTTCACACCTATCAAAGTAAAAATAAATTAAAATTTCTATTGACACCAATTCTTAGCATGACAGTTGAGAAAGGGAATGCTCAGATGCTGATGGCAAGAACAATTCAGCAATATCTAGTAAAGTATAAGATGCACATGACTGACAATTCCACACACAGGTATAAATCTGAGTCAGTGCTGTCATACAGAGCTTTCTGGAAAAAGGGATATATTTTGTATCTACAATACCCAGTACATTTAGCTGCCAGCTACATATGGTTTCTGAGCACTTGAAATGTGGCTAGTTTAACTGAGGAACTTAATTAAATTTACTAAATTTTAATTAATTCAAACATCGACATGCTACTGCAGTAGACAGTACATTCCAAGAGAATCTTCCACACATACATACACAAATACAAGAATTTTACTTGCAGCAAAGTTTCTAAAACTGAAAAACTTCTAAGTCCTCAACCGGAGTATAAACTGTGACACACTCATATAGTACTGCACAGAAGAAAATACATATTTATTTTATAACATTTATGTCCATGAAATTTAAATGCATTATATAACATATAGGGCTTCCCTGGTGGCTCAGCAGTGAAAAGAAAATTCATCATGTAATGCAGGAGACACAGGTTTGATCCCTGGGTTGGGAAGGTCCCCTTGAGAAGGAAATGGCCAACCCACAACAGTCTTCTTGCCTGGGACATGTCATGGACAGAGCAGCCTGAGGGGCTATAGTCCACTGGGGTTGCAAAAGAGTCGGACATGACTAAATGACTAAATTCATAATACAACATATAAATAATATTTAAATATATAAATCTCAAAAAGTAATACTGCACAAAAAACCATGAAGGATAGACACAGTAAAACAGCATTTACATAATGTTTTACAACCTTCTAATCAATTCACTCATATTGTGCATGAATACACATATGTTCACATTCAACACTAAGAGATGTATTATAGCTTAAAAACATGAAGAACAACTAAAAATTCCAATGACTTGGGTTAACAGCGAGAATGGGACTGCAAAGTGGTACATACGAAGTCCTAACTCTGTATGTTTCATTCCCTCTCTCTGCCACAATAAAACCTTCAACAAATATAGCACAGTTTTAATATACTGGGTAGATGGGTGTATGATTCAGTAATGTTCAATTCTTCTATATACTTAAGATATCTTATAAGGAAAATCTAAAGACAAGAAAATCCATGATACAAACTATAGAACACAACCACTTCAAAAGTGTGAGTTCCTGTTTAATTTCTTCCCATCTCATTTAGCTTTCTAACATTCATCAGTAAACACAGTGAAATCAAACTTGTGAAGGCCTAAAACACTCAGTTGTATTTTCATGATGAAGCATAGTCTTTTATTAAAAATGTTCTCTATGTCCTCGTTAAAGCAGTAAAAAGTCACAGCTTCTCTTTTTCTTCTGACTTTTTGACTTCTTACTGAATTCCCTTGTGCAGTATTTGTAGAAATCAAGTATTTCAGCATGAAAACAAAACAAAAAGCTCTCCTATATAAGAATTACCCTTGGGATAATTCATAGATTCCTGAACCAGGCCATTTAGCCATGAGGTCAACTATAACATATGTTTTAAATAACATTTAATCTACTTTGTTGAATGTCTTATTAAATGTTTATGTTTTGCAGTAACTGAGAAATTCATAAGGATCACATATTAGGTCCTTCTTCCAAGACACTGTTCTCTGCTTTAAAAATCAAAAGCTAGGAGATATACTTATGAAAATACAAACAAGCAAACATGACATTCCACTTTAAAGTAAGCCTGTGTTTGAATTCTAAAGTTTTTTTGAATTATTCAATCCTTCTATTGTTAAGAAGTACAAACTACGTTTTATTGTTAGACTCAAACCAATCCCTAGGATTATATGTTCCATGAGATCAAATATAGTGTCACTGTAAGTGACTGAATGAATAAACGAATAATCAACGAATCCAACTATCTATTATCAGTATCAAACACGTCCCCTATTTGTCTGTTATGATTCATGACTACGTAGGACAAAAAAAAAGTGAAGAACTGAAAATAAACATGCTTGAAAAAGTAGTTCTAAATGTTGGCGCTTCACACCAGAATGTCAGTAGAACCACAAAACTTCCTCTCACAGCTTTCTGCCGCCCACCTTCCTTCTCTCAGAGGAAATACTGAAAAACAGGATTAAAGCCCAATCCCAATTTTAAGGTGAAAATCTCATGTCTTCTGAAGGTGTTCTGTTTTGCTTGGTACATTTACATTTGGGAACAAACCCTCTGTCTGAAAAATGACAAAGCCAGGAGGACAAAGGCAATATATATGCTTAAAAATGGCCAATAAAACTGTCCTCGATATCAAAGAAAATTTATTAGAACTGCTGCCATATTTTCATCTATTGCATTGGTTGCATGTGTAAATAAACACCATTATGCTCTATCATAAGTAAACGAAACAACTTTTGTGAAAGATACTTTGGCGTCTTTGAAGAGTTAGAATGTGCATCCCTTTAAGCGGTTGTTATTGTTCAGTCACTCAGGCGTGTCCGACTCTGCAACACCATGGACTGTAGTACAACAAGCCTCCCTGTCCCTCATCATCTCGTGAAGTTTGCCCAAGTTCATGTCTATCTATTGCACTGGTGATGCCATCTAGTCATCTCATCTTCTGATGCCCTCTTCTCCTGCCCTCAATCTTTCCCAGCATCAGGAAAGACGATACTTTCTCATCCAATGAGTCGACTCTTCACATCAGATGACCAAAATATTGGAGCTTCAGTTTCAGCATCAGTCCTTCCAGAGAGTACTCAGGGTTGATTTCCTTTAAGATTGACTGGTTCGATCTCCTTGCTATCCAAGGGAGTCTTCTCCAACATCACAATTTGAAACCACCAATTTTTTGGCACTCTGCCTTCTTTACAGTCCAGCTCTCACAATCGTATGTGACCACTGGGAAGACCACAGTCATGACAATACAGGCCTTTGTTTACAGAGAAATATCTCTGCTTTTCAAAATACTGTCTAGGTCTATTATAGCTTTCCTGCCAAGAAGCAATCATCTTCTGATTTCATGGCTGCAGTCACCATCCACATTGATTTTAGAGTCCAAGAAGGGCATATTTGTCACTACTTTCACTTTTCCCCCTTCTATCTGCCATGAAATAATGGGGCTAGATGCCATGATCTTAGTTTTTTAATATTTAGTTTTAAGCCTGCTTTTTCTCTCTCCTCCTTGACCCTCATCAAGAGGTTCTTTAGTTCCTCTTTGCTTTCTCCCACTAGAGTGATATCATCTGCATATCTGAGATAGATGTTTCTCCTGCCTATTTTGGTTCCAGCTTGTAACTCATTTAGGCCAGCATTTTTCATGACATGCTCAGAGTGTGGGTTAAATAAACAGGGTGAAAACTGACAGCCCTGTCATACTCCTTTCTCAATTCTGAACAAATCAGTTGTTCCCTATAAGGTTCCAACTGTTGCTTCTTGACTCGCATACGGGTTTCTCAGGAGATGTGTAAGACGGTCTGGTATTCCCATCTCTTCAAAGAGCTTTCCACAACTTGTTATGACCCACACAGTCAAAGGCATTAGCTTTGACTTTAAGTTACAGCTCACTAAAACTGACAAAATTGTGTAAAGACACATGCAAAAAGATAATAATTGGCAATGAAAAACTCAAAGTGTTTATTAATAGAAAGATGGTTAATAATTTATAATTCGTACAGAGAAAATGGTAATGAGGAAATTGCCAAAAACGCTTAACAAAAATGCCAAGAGGAACATTAAAGTCTTTGGATGATAAGGTTTCATCACATGCTAAGAAAAATCGCATAAAGACACTTCAGAATACTAGAGGGAAAGAAAAAATTCTATCAAAATGTTTCCAAAGAGAAAAAACAGGTTACATATAACGCTCATGGGTAACAATAGCTATCAATGAAGCTAGGCCTTCAAATTCTTGAAAAATTTGAAAATTTTTGAATAAAACAACTGAAAAATTATTTTCAATCTACAGTTCCATTCTTTGTTGAAATACTATCTAAGGTTAAGGAAGAATGAAGACATTTAAGACTTCCAAGTACTCAAAAATTTCACTTTTCAACACATTCTTTCTTTAGCAATCTTTGAATCATATGATTCAGTAAAATGTGAGAATAAACTTGAATAAAATGAGGAAATAAACTAATAAAAGAGAAAATAGCCCCAAAAGAAAATAATCCAAAAGGAAAGTCAGAGGATCAGGATCAGGGCTGTGAAACATTTAAAAAAAGACTGAAGCAGAACATTAAGTTGAGAGAAAGCTCTAGAAAAAAAGAAAAATTAGCTTTTAGACCTATACTTAAACTCTGGAAAAAAACTGAGCAGTGCCTAAGAGATTTGTTGAAACATAGTGAGAAATAAGCAAATTAACCCACAGAAAACTAAGTAAATGAATAAGCAAAGCAATAAATTATAGAGGAGGGGGAAAGGACAAATATTTGTTTAAGTAAATGGATGTAATATAGTGCATTATGTTATTCAATGCTTCCATGATCATTATAACGTAAACATTAAGTATAGACTGTTCACAGATTTACCCAAAATTATTTTTTTTAACTATATAAGAAAGAAGTAGGTGTGTATTATGATTTGACTCACAAATCAACATTAAAAACTCAATAATTATAGCCAGTATTGGTTAGTCAAGAAAAGCTGAACAACCATATTACTTAGAAATAAAGTGGTATCATAAGAAAGAAACTATCAATAATAGCATTAAAAAGTGGTTACTTCTAGAAAACTGAGGGGCAGAAAACTGCTGTATTTTATTGTAAACCTGGCACTAATCAGTCTTTTACCTACATGCAACAATTATTTTAATACAAAAACATTCTTAGTATTATCAACTTTGATATTGTTAAAATTAAAGGAAATTGAAAGAAAGCAGGGAACAGCCATACAATATAACATTCCTATTGTTATTTGAAATACAAAGTAACCAATTTAAGAACTGAAACAGCTACGGAAACATAGAGATTGTATAAGATAAAGATTCACCCCACCATAGAAGAATATAGAGCAGAAATACCAAGAAATAATACACAATCCCTACTATAGGTAGAGATAACCACAACAAGCAGCCAAACAGATTGAGTTAAAAGTAGCTGCCTTTAGGGGAGTGGGATGGGGAAACGTGGGTTACAATTTCTCTTGTTTTTCATTATAAGACCATCTGTTCTATCTGAATTCTAACCATGTGCATATATTAACTTGGAGTTTTTTCAAAGTGGTCCTGAGATATAATGGATCAAAGGCCCATGGGACTCCCTGAAACTTGCTACCAAAAAAACTCTCTGAAAAGGGTAAAATGCATTTAACATAGTCTTCATAACCTAGAAATCCCCATCAATATAACATTCTTACAAAGAAATAATTTATTGGAAAGAAAGGTGGGCAGGGCAAGGAATATTCCCTAACATGAACATGCAGAGAAAGAAAGAGTAATGAAATGTAATCTGAATCATTTAATTCAATGAGCAGTTAATTGAGAAAAGTTATTACACTGAGTTTATAACTCATTCCTAAGACTTCTGAAGCACACTTAAGTCACTATCTCAACAAGAATAAAACCATAACAAAAGATTACTTCACTAAAGATTTAAATTAATTACATTAAATTATCTTATTTCTTTAATATAATTCTAGAAACAATAATTTTAGCACACGCTTANGAGAAAAGTTATTACACTGAGTTTATAACTCATTCCTAAGACTTCTGAAGCACACTTAAGTCACTATCTCAACAAGAATAAAACCATAACAAAAGATTACTTCACTAAAGATTTAAATTAATTACATTAAATTATCTTATTTCTTTAATATAATTCTAGAAACAATAATTTTAGCACACGCTTACATTTTAAAACCAGCTATTAATAAATATTCTGTGTAGGCCACGACATGAGAAAGCTGAAAACCACTGAATTAAGGTATACTCTCATATTACATATACATATTATATATAGATAGATAAAAGCATGGTATAGAAAGTTAGTAACATTAAAAATTTAAAGGACAGAATATAAAACAAGTATATTATTAATATCTGATGCTATTATATAATCACCCTGACAGCCCACGGCACTCAACAAGGAACATAAACGGCAGCTCCATACTTTCACTCTTAAAGTGATAAACCACTTAGTTTAGCAGATATGTGAAACAACTGACATTATGATCCTTCACTTTTTCCCAGCTAAATAAAATACTTTAAATTTTGATGACTTCTAAATCTGTTGTATTAAGTCTGAAACCAATTAATGATGTGCCATATACCGTGCTAAGAGGAATTAGTGTATAATTGAAGCAGTAGTAGCTTTATCAGCTTTAATTAGAATGACTTACTACAGATAACTTACACTATAATAAAGAAAACAGAAGCAAGAAGTTCATCAAAACCTTAAATTATTATCACAGATACAGTATCACAGATTTGACAGGGCTATATGCTAATATCTAGTACTTTGAAAGAAAGCATTTTACCCCAAATTCTTTAAAAGGAGAAAACTGATTATTAACCTTTAGCCTAGATTTTTCAAATAAATACAGTATTTATGGTAATGTACTGTAATACGTGATGCTAATTTATGTGGGTCAATGAAAGGGTATCAATAATATTTTGTCTACCTATAACCCTAAATAACACTAAAAAGAAAACATATAAAAATATTTAAGTGTTTCCTTTAACTCCTTTAAAGGGTATTCAAATAAGAGAAAATCTCTTTTGTCTTTACCTAAAAATAAACAAAAACAAATTTACCAGCAAAGCAGCAAATAAGGAGAAAGAGTATCTCAGCAACAAAACACAGTAGTATCTGCAGTTCTCTCAATACCCGTGTGGGTGGTAACTACAGCCCACAAAGTCCCACATAAATTGCTAATTCCCCTGAGCTTAAAGCCATGGTAATTAGGTTCATTATCTTACATGCTAATGACACAGAGATAATAAGTTTTCAGTGAATAATTCATATACTACCAGCTCTCACTGTGATCCTCATTACTAATAGTTTATTTACAGTACAAGTTACATTGCATTTTTTCTTCTATACTTTATATGTATTGCCTAAATAAGCAGGAATAATTTAGTATGGAAATCTAATTTACTATCAGTAAATGATGACAATCCTAAGCTTACATTAATGTTAGCTTGCACATTTTGAAATAAAATTTTTACTCAGTATTCATTATTGGGATAACCAAAATACCACAAAAATGTGTTACATAAACATTAAATTATCTATGTCTATATGATTATCCTAATCATATTTTATAATGATGATTATCTAAAATCATTCAGTCCAGTTCAGTCACTCAGTCGTGTCTGACTCTTTGCGACCCCAAAAATCGCAGCACACCAGGCCTCCCTGTCCATCACCAACTCCCGGAGTTCACTCAGACTCACGCACATCGAGTCAGTGATGCCATCCAGCCATCTCATCCTCTGTCGTCCCCTTCTCCTCCTGCCCCCAAACCCTCCCAGCATCAGAGTCTTTTCCGATGAGTCAACTCTTNGTTCCCTTGGTATCTCTAATTTTCTTGAAGAGATCTCTAGTCTTTCCCATTCTGTTGTTTGCCTCTATTACATGATGTCAATAATGTGTGAACTGCTTTAGTACCTCTTAGGCTGTGCTCTGCTTAGTTGCTCAGACGTGTCTCACTCTTTCGCAACCCCATGGACCGTAGTCCACAAAGACTCCTTGGTCCATGGAATTTCCCAGGCAAGAAGTGAAATGAGTTGCCATTTCCTTCTCCAGGGGATCTTCCTGACACACAGATTGAACCTGAGTCTCGTGTATTGGTAGGCTGATTCTTTACCATTGAAATGGTACCACTTTACCATCACAAAATGTACATGTAGATTATTTTGGCACTCTGAATATCAAAGTACAAATAAACCTCATAAGTTTCCAATTATGTAAATACTTACTGGAAAATAATATCTAGTGTAAAATTAGTGCAGTGACATAAAATTGCAGTTATCTTCACTTTTAACCCAGTTTGTAATGGATTTATATCACATTTACTATATTTATGCTAAAAATAACACCATTTTAATCTCTTTAAAATGACTTTTCTTATAGACATAATAACTCATAGTCTACATATATCAAGAAAACTTTTACATTACCACATATATGAATTATTGTAATTTAAATATCTCTAAACCAGATAGGAAAATTTACCTATTTTTATATTTCTATAATGATTCCTTCTCAAACAATTTTATTTATAAGCTAAGACTGCTTTCATATACAGGTTGTGCATCAATGAAGAGAGGTCAGGTTAGGATCAGGTAACAACTGCAAAACCTCAGTGGCTTAAGACAATCGGGTCCTTTCCTCACTTTACTAGATGTTCATGGGTCTTCTAAAGGCTCCACTCCATGTCTTTTCATTTCACTAACCAAGATGATGGAGCAATCACAATCTCAAATACTGCCAGTCATCACGATTAATAGAAAGAGAGCTCTGAAATGACCTGCATTGGTAATTATATGTTCCATCCTAAAAAACACATTTCACTTTTGCTCACAATTCATTAGATCAATTATCTGAGAAAGATAAATCTTCAAAAAGTTTAAATTTCAGAAGAAAAAAATTTTTTTCTTAAAGATATTTAATTCACTAAGTAGGCTATGAAGACAAGTTAGATAATATTCATAAAGATTTCTGAAAACAAAGAGAATCCCATTTTTTTTGTATTAATTTATTATCAAATCTAAACAATCAGTTCCCGTTAAAACAGCCAAACTACAACCAGGATACTGAATACATCACCAACTTAGATTACTCTAATTTTCTCAGACTCACTCCCCCACCCCATGAACTGATCCCTGACTGCTTTTGTGTCTTGTCAGAATATCCAATACAAGTTACCAAATTCTCCAGGGAGACAAAATTAGTACAGACGTTGAACTCAGTCTTCCTTGCCTTTTCACAGGCTGTCTATGTCAGAGGGCTCCCTTCTACCTCTACTTGATGAAATCTTACTCTTCTTTCAACTAAGCTTAAGTCCTCCATCATGAAGCTTTGCCTGACTGATAAAACAACCAAAGACTCTCTACTCCCTTAAACACTAATTTCACATCTCCACTCTGACTGTTCACTGGCTACCCAGTAGACTGTTGTTACTGTTGTTCAGTTGTTAAGTCATGTACAACTCTTTGAGACCCCATGGACTGAGGCATGCCAGGCTCCTCTGTCCTCCACCATCTCCCGGAGTCTGCTAAAATTCATGTCCTTTAAGTCGGTGATGCTACCAAACCACCTTATCCTCTGTTGCCCCCATCTACTTCTGTCCTCAATCTTTCCCAGCATCAGGGTTTTTTCCAATGAGTCAGCTCTTCACAATAGGTGGCCAAAATACTGCAGCTTCAGCTTACAACATCAGTCCTTTCAATGAATAATCAGGGCTGATTTCCTTTACGTTTGACTGGTTTGATCTCCTAATAGGCCAAGAGACTCTCAAGAGTCTTCAGTACCGCAATTCGAAAGGCTCAATTCTTTGGCACNAAAATACTGCAGCTTCAGCTTACAACATCAGTCCTTTCAATGAATAATCAGGGCTGATTTCCTTTACGTTTGACTGGTTTGATCTCCTAATAGGCCAAGAGACTCTCAAGAGTCTTCAGTACCGCAATTCGAAAGGCTCAATTCTTTGGCACTCAGGCTTCTTTATGGTCCAACTCTCACATCTGTACATGACTACTGGAAAAACCATAGCTTTGACTATATGGAACTTTGTTGGCAAAGTAACATCTCTGCTTTTTAATGTACTATCTAGGTTTGTCATATTTCTCCTTCCAAGGAGCAAGCATCTTTAATTTCTTGGCTGCAGTCACCAACCTCCATGATTTTGGAGTCCAATAAAATAAAATCTGTAACAGTTTCCAGTTTTTCCCCTTCTACTTGCCATGAAGTAATTATCTTAGTTTTTTGAACATCAAGTTTCAAGCCAGCTTTTTCACTCTTTTCTTTCACCTTCATCAAGAGGCTCTTTAGTTCTTCTTCACTTTCTGCCATTAGAGTGGTTATTATTTGCATATCTGAGGTGGTTGATATTTCTCCTGGCAATCTTGATTCCAGCTTGTGCTTCATCCAGCCTGGCATTTCACACGATGTGACTGCATGTAAGATAAATAAGCAAGATGATGATACATAACCTTGATGTACTCCTTTCCCAATTTTGAACCGTCAGTTGTTTCACATAAAATTCTAACTTATGCTTCTTGACCCACATACATGGTTCTCAGGAGATAGGTTATGTGGCCTGCTACCCTCAAATCTTCCAGAATTTTCCAGTTGTGATCCACACAGTCAAAGACTTTACTGTAGTCAGTGAAGCAGAAGTAGATGTTATTCTAGAATTCCCTTGCTTTCTTCATGATTCAACAAATGTTTGCAATTTGACCTCTGATTCTTCTGCCTTTTCTAAACCCAGTTTGCACACCTCAAAGTCCTCAGTTCATGTACTGCTGAAGCCTAGCCAGAAGGATTTTGAACATAACCTTACTAGCATGTGAAGTGAGAGTAGTTGTACAGTAGTTTGAACATTCTTTGGCACTGCCCTCGTTTGGGATTGGAACAAAAACTGACCTTTCCAGTCCTATGGCCACTGCTGAGTTTGTCAAATCTGCTGACATATTCAGCACCTACTAGACTAGGAACACTGCAAAAGGGAGACAGTCTTATCTACCTCTGAATCTCTTGCACTTGACATCATAGGTGATTAATACAAAAATAAATGTTCAGAAAAATAACTACCATTCTATAGAATTTTTTTCTTTTTCTTAAAGAAAAGCAGTATGCTTTGATAAATGAAGAATAACTGTCTTGATAGCTCATGGAGATACAACTGCAAAAGTAAGTCATCATTTAGTGGCAAAACTCTTCACAAAAGCAATGACACACAGTAACTGAACAGTTTTTTACTTTTAGCATTGTATAGACAGGGGGAAGATGCATTTTCTAAAAGCTGATACATTAATAGCTGTATCTTTTGATACTGATATACTACTAAAATACGTAAAATCTGTACTACTGGAAAATATCAAGAAACTTCTCAGTTTTAGTCTGGAATAAATTTCATGACATAGCTGGATAAGAACTCCATGAATTTATGTCAGATACATGTGGGAAGACAATTTAATCTAAGATTTTTATATTGCAGCAATTTTAGCCTCTCATATAACTAGCTCACTGTGACAGCGCAGGAGTGGCCAAGAGGAGCTACCCCACGCCCAAGCTCCGGGGCAGGGGCCAAGAGGAGCTACCCCACGTCCAAGGTAAGGAGCAGCAGCTGTGCTTTGCTGGAGCAGCCATGAAAAGATACCCCACGTCCAAGGTAAGAGAAACCCAAGTAAGACGGTAAGCACTGAGAGAGGGCACCAAAGGGCAGACAGTCTGAAACCAAAATCACAGACACTAGACAATCTGATCACAGCCTTATTTAACTAAACAAAACTAAGACACGCCCTGTGGGGCCACCAGAGAAGGCAATGGCAAACCACTTCAGTATTCTTGCCTTGAGAACCCCATGAACAGTATGAAAAGGCAAAAAGACAGGACACTGAAAGATGAACTCTCCAGGTCGGAAGGTGCCCATTATGTTACTGGAGGTCAGTGGAGAAATAACTCCAGAAAGAATGAACAGATGGCGCCAAAGCAAAAACAATACCCAGTTGTGGATGTGACTGCTGATAGAAGCAAGGTCTGATGCTATAAAGAGCAATATTGCACAGGAACCTGGAATGTGAGGTCCATGAATCAAGGCAAATTGGAAGTGGTCAAACAGGAGATGGCAAGAGTGAACGTTGACATTCTAGGAATCAGCAAACTAAAATGGACTGGAACAGGTGAATTTAACTCAGATGACCATTATATCTACTACTATGGGCAGGAATCCCTTAGAAGAAATGGAGTAGCCATCATAGTCAACCAAAACAGTCCAAAATGCAGTACCTGGATGCAATATGAAAAATGACAGAATGCTCTTTGTTCGTTTCCAAGGCAAACTATTCAATATCATGGTAAACCAACTCTATGCCCCAACCAGTAACACTGAAGAAGCTGAAGCTGAACAGTTCTATGAAGACCTACAAGACCTTCTAGAACTAACACTCAAAAAAGATGTCCTTTTCATTACAGGGGAATGGAATGTAAAACTGGGAAGTCAAGAAACATCTGAAGTAACAGGCAAATTTGGTTTTAGAGTACAGAATGAAGCAGGGCAAAGGCTAANTTGGAGAAGGCTCTTGAGAGTCTCTTGTATTGTAAGGAAATCCAACTAGTCAATCCTAAAGGAAATCATTTCTGAATATTCATTGGAAGGACTGAAGCTGAAACACCAATACTCTGGCCACCTGATGCAAAGAGCTGACTCATTGGAAAAGCCCCTGATTCTGGGAAAGATCGAAGGTGGGAGGAGAAGGGGACGACAGAGGATGAGATGGGTTGGATGGCATCACCAAATCAATGGACATGAGTGTGAGAAAGCTCCGGGTGCTGGTGATGGACAGGGAAGCCTGGTCTGCTACGGTCCATAGCATCACAAANTGGAAAAGCCCCTGATTCTGGGAAAGATCGAAGGTGGGAGGAGAAGGGGACGACAGAGGATGAGATGGGTTGGATGGCATCACCAAATCAATGGACATGAGTGTGAGAAAGCTCCGGGTGCTGGTGATGGACAGGGAAGCCTGGTCTGCTACGGTCCATAGCATCACAAAGAGTCAGACACGACTGAGCGACTGAACTTAGTCACCGTCTGCAGTGATTTTTGGGACCCAAGAAAACAAACTGTCACTGTTTCCATTGTTTCCCCATCTACTTGCCATGAAGTGATCGGACCAGATGCCATGATCTTAGTTTTCTAAATGTTGAGTTTAAGCATCCTTTTACTCTCTATTACATCCCTATGACATTTATTTTATAACTGGTAGTCTATACATCTTAATCCTCTTCACCTATTTCACTCACACCCTCGTGCTGCTGCCAGTTCTGGCAACCACTAGTTTGTTCTCTATATCTATGAGCCTATTTCTCTTTGGTTATTATTTATTCATTTGTTTTGCATTTTGCATTCCACATATAAGTGAAAACACACAGTATTTGTCTCTCCCTGTCTGACTTACACATATTATTTTGTTTATATCAAATACTTTTCAGGAAAATGTTTGAAAAATATATACCAAGTTACTGGTATTGGTTATCTCATGGATAAGAAATGCTGAGGGCCTTCTGTTTTCTATATATTTAGGAATCATTTTGATCTTGCACAAGGAACATGCAATTGGCTAATATCTGGAAACAAAGAAAAATAATTTTTTATAAGTTTACAAATGTAACTTAAAACAATTAAAAAATAATAAATAGAATGAGAGAGTCTCCTGCATTCTCCAGACACTTTCTGCATTCTCCAGACAGAAAGATGCTAAGTCTATACTAGTATTTTTCAAAAGTACAAAAATTCTTTCACATACATGTTCAGTACAAATGCATTTAAATAGATTTTATAAAATTACATAATTTATATAATACAAAAGTGACTTAAAGCCAAGATATTTTAGGAAAATTATACTTAAAATAATGATTATAGTAGCTCTTATATATTTAGACATACAAAAATAGTGAGAAAGTATGTGCAAGTGAATATACTACAGTAAAATTTTGTTTCATGTAAATATTTGCTATTTCCAGTAGAGATGAAAGAATCAAAATAGTTTCTATCTTCAAGTTTTTTTGTTTTGGTTTGGTTTTTTTTCCGTCTCAGGTGTACATAAGTTCCAATCTTGAACCCCCCCCAACAAGTTTATACAATTTTTAGGATGTGACAAATGAAAACAGCTTAAATATAATGCAAAAAAAAGCGTTAACAAACTGTGGAAATGCAGGAGAGATTAGCATGATGGAAGGAGGTGGATAGGGGAAAGGCTTGTAATCTTTTAAGGAATTGGGCATTTTCAAGGAAAAACAGATATATGAGTCTTACAGGGAGAGGAAGAACTTCCCAGGCAGAAAATTATATATAAGCACTAAAGTTAGGGCACAATCAAACTGCAAATAGAGTACCTGAGGCTAACCAGAATATGAATAAATAAGCCTGAATAAATAAGAGGTTAACAGATAGAGGATTCCAAATCATTTGAAGACTGTCGTGTTGATCTTGAATCACTGATCCTATCCCAACAATTAATTGTTCCTTCCTCAAAGCTGGCTCTATATCTTATACAAATTCCTTTATTATTTCCGTAAGCATGCCATATAATTATCTTACTGCTGTCTGTTTAAAGTCAATCACAGTTCTCTGATTATGTCATCAAGAATTATTGCCACTTTTGCTTGCTCCTAATCTACCCTATTCTCCTTAGCCGCCTTCCCCAAGAGAAGCCACTATCTGATGCCTGCTACACCTTCAATTTTACAAGCTGCTTCTTCATTCATTATAAACTCCACGAGGTCAGGAACTGGGTCTTTTTATAGACTGCTCTAAGGACAGGAACTCTAGAAGACTTAAACATATTAACAGTCACCATAAAGAACCTGAAAATTGAAGCCAGCACAAAGAAAACAGAGCTTGGGTTCCTGGTAACTATTAAGCTCTTACACCAATATGGACTAGCTAACTTTTACATAAAAGAAAAATGAAGTTCTATCTTGTTTATGTCATTGTGATTTTGCGCTTTCCAGTACAGGCAAACTCAATTCTAATTGACATAACATGTGAACTGGTTATTAACATTCTCCTGAAAAGGAGACACTGAAACACATAATAGGCCAAAAAATAAAATGTTCCATCTCTGAGGAATGAAATTGAACATCTGCTCATACGTGAGTTGTCCGTTTGTTTTTTGTTTTGGTGCTGCAAACCACCAAGTCCTAAATTGTGTTCAGTATTTTCACACATGGTTTCCCTGGTGGCTCAGTAGTAAAGAATCTGCTTGCCAATGCAGGAAACTCAGGTTTGATCCCTGGGTTAGGAAGATCCCCTGGAGAAGGAAATGGCATCCCACTCTAGTATTCTTGCCTGGAAAATCCCATGGACAGAGGAGTATGACAGACTATATAGTCCATGGGGTCGCAAAAGAGTTGGACATGACTTAGCGACTACACAACAATTTTCACACATAATTTTAGAATTTGCCTTTCTGGAGGTATTGTCTTCCAATCTCCACTGGAACTGCAACTCAATTCTGACACCAACCACCCAGAGTTAGGGCAGACCCCACAAGTTAAAAGACACTTCACAGCAGGATTCCCTTTCATCAGATGCCATGCATACTTCTGACCTACAGCCTACAAATTTGGGGGTTACTATTACCCTTTCAGGTTGAATATTTCACAATAAGACTCATACCATTCAGGAAAGTAGCATACTCAGTTATCCTATAACTGATAACACTCAAACAGTTAAATGAAGAGACATAGTAAGGTCTGAAAGGATCTCAGAGGGCTTCCATGCCCTCTGCCTCTGCGGAAGCAAAGCTGGACACACTCCTAGAACCTACTTTGTTTACTAACAAGGAAGTTCCACTGCACTTCAATGTCCAGAGTTGAGATTTCATTTACAATGAATGATTAAATCACTGGCCACATGACTGAACACAACCTACGAGCCCCCTTCCCAGAGCTGGACTGGCTCAAAGTCCCTACCCTGTAATCACATGATCTGGTCTTCCTGGGTGACCAGTGCACCCCACATGAAGTTATCCAGGGGTCCACCCTTAGTCACTAGCATAATGACAGCCATAGTACAGTGATTCAAGCAGCTCGTGAATAACAATATTTCCATCACTTGGGAAATTCCAAGGGTTTCAGTTGCTCTGTACCAGGAACTCAGGACAAAAAAACAAATTCTTTATCATACAACAGAGAGTGATTCTGTCTATTCTTCATTAGTTGCCACACGACAGTGGCCTTCTTTCCACTCAGCAAATCTCTCCCATTCCAATTCCTGAAGAACATTAGCAAAGACAGCATCGTCAAGGCCGCCACTGCCACGCACCAGAAATAATCTGATAAATGTTAAGGGAAAACATTATCATTCAAACCCACTATAGCTATTAAAACTCCCAATTCCCTGTGTTCATTTCAAACTTTTTACCTCTATCTTACTCTGCCATAATAATGAAACATGGTACTTCCTTAACTGTCATTTGACTTTATTCTTTCAACACTTCTACAAAACAAATCTTAGCTTTGTTTCCTATGAGAAATGGACCCATGCTTTGTGGGCCAGAATCTTTTATAACAAGGGGAATTCTTTTTAAGAAATAAAATACAAAATTAGTTATGACGTAAACATTTAATTAGAATGTGAAAATAAATTACAACAAATTACACACTTAAAAAAACTAATGCCACAAACATCAAAAATTTCAGAAAGAATGGCATATTTTTAATCATTACCTGACCAACCTCTCTAATACTCATATATCCTATATTTCTGGCTGTATAACCTATTGTCCCTTCATACAACACTTTTGTAATATCAAGAAAAGAGAAAGACAATTATTTCTGCCAGTCTATTTGGTCAATGATTACAATTAATACTTTAAGAAAATTTATATCAGTTTTACAACATATTACAGGTAAGGTCATGTGCATTGTTAGAAGTGTCAGATTGAGGAAAACTCCTATTCTCCAGACAAGCTTCTGACTCCATATATTAATACTGAAATCATATTTCCCTTTCCTTGCCTAGATAATCCTGGTACCAGACACAAAGAACATATTGTTATTGCTCTAAGACCCTTGGCCCTGCATCTAGGTATCAGTGGAAAGTAAGAATGTTCCTAGAAGTCATCCCTATGCCAGAATGACTAGTAATAACTAAAGTATACACAGAAAAACTTCAAACAGCGCTTCCCTGGTAGTCCAGTAGTTAATAATCCACCTTGCAATGCACAGGACACCAGTTCGATCCCTGGCCTGGGAAGATCCCACATGCCGCAGAGCAACTAAACACATGTGCTGCAACTGCTAGGCCTGAGCTGTAGAGTCAGGCAGCTGCAAATGTAAATGCATCTCCTACTAAACTTCCCCTTAACTAGATCCCAACTCAATGAGGGTACTACTGAATAGAGAGCAGGAAGTTCAAAGTGAAAGAGACAACATTTGTAAATGTTTAAAATACCTAACTTTTGCAAATTTTACCCCCACCCCCCACAAAAATAAACTATGAGAACATATTGCTTGGGATCTTCTCAGGGCCTTGGCAGGGCCTGTGTACCCCGAAACAAGGTAGCTGACTACAAAGTAAAGCCAACTCCATTCCTACCCTAATTTGAAGACCTATTTTCTATTCCTTTTAACTACAGAAACTGTTAGGATAAACAGGCTTACTTCCTCAATGACACTTTCCTACCTTAACCTATAACATCTATTCTCCAGAACATAATCATCTCATAGCTTCTACCTCAATTAGATTAGGCACACTTGCCAATAAAACTGTCTACTAGCCCTGTTTTAATTGTACCTTAATAGTAATGCAAGTCTTACAATGCTTTCTGTTGTACTTCAGATCAAGAGTAAATAATCTGACCCCAGTTAGGTTTCTTTCAGTGGAAATTATGGGGAAAAAAAGAAAATTCTGATCCAAAATGGCCTAATAAATTGCTCTCAGTTTTTTTTTTTTTTTCCACACAGTCTATGAGACTTACTCTAATTTCACATAATACTTAGTCCTGAGATAGAGTAGTTTTAGGGCTGGGCAGTCTAGCAGTTCAACCAAGTCATTAAGGATTCAGGTTCTCTCCATCTTTTCACTCTGCAATACAGTGGGGGTTTTTTGTTTAATTTTATAGTCAACTAGCCCTCAAATGGTTACAAAATAAACCTCACAATTCCAAGTGCCCACATAGATGGATAACATCCAGAAATAAGTGGGAAAAAACTTTCTCTGAAGCCCCTCATCAAGCATCCCTCTCACTGGACAGATGTGTAGTCACACACCCATATCTTAACAAACTACTAGCAACAGAAGAGTGAGAGAGAGACAAACATGATTGGCCTAGACTGATAGGATTTTTCTCAAGTCACAGAGTAGAAGGGTGAGCCCATCCCCACCCCCCAACACACACACATACAGAGATCTGCCACAAGGACAACAGCAGTAATGAATGGCTGCTGGGTAAGCTTTTTATTAAGTAAATTGGACAGCTAATCTTGACATTAATTATAGATTTTAGCTATGACATATATCTGATTATAGGGCAGGGCTAGATAATGTCTTTAGATCTATTACAGCTCTCCTGTTCTACAAAACAGGCAATTAGCATAGTGGTTAAGAGCCTGGATTTTAAAGTCACACTAACCTGGGTTTCAATACCCAACCCTTCACTTATTTACTCCTGATCAACAAATCATCTGTTCTTAAAATCCATATAGTATAATATTTAATCATGCTGCTATGAGAATTAATAGGATGATGAACATAAAATGCTTAACGTTTCAGCTAAGCTTCACAGGAGCACTCAACTTTAACTCACTCGATAAATCTTAACTAATATTATTAGTCTGTAACATACATAATTATCATTATGATTTCTGCACCATTAATTTAGAACTTATGATAACAAAAACATTGCTTATTTACAAACCATAAAAATAATGATCCCACCTGCCATATTTTATAAATCACAAACTGAGAATTTAAGAGATTCAATGACATACCTACAGCTATCTCTCTCCTAATTCTTCTCCTTTCTCTGTAATAGGCATTTCCTCAACTTACAACGTAAATGCCTCCAACATTCCTTTTAGGTTTACTTCTCCAAATTTAACATTACAAAAACAATTTTATTACATCCCCCAAATCATGTTGCTTCTCCTTTCAAATTTAATAGCACCATCATTTATCTATACACAAGACAAAGACAAAAATTCAAAATCTTCCTGGATGTCCTCTCTCCTTATCCACTACCAAATTCTGTCACTTCAACCTCTGAAGTATACTTCAAATTCATCCCACTTTCTAAAGTCACTGCTGCTGCTAAGTCACTACTACTACCCTATAAGAGATCCTCATTATCTCATTCATATCTAATACTGTTTCCAGTCTCACCTTTGCTCTACTTCATCCTATACAGTATTCTATCAATTATCTTTGTAAAATATAGTCTAATCATGCTTGCCAGCTTTAAAGCCTTCCACAGGTCCCAAACAGCTCTCAATTATACCAAACAACTTAGCCTAGTATATAAGCCTATTATATGTACGATGCTTTTGAACTGTGGTACTGAAGAAGACTCTTGAAAGTTCCCTGGACTGCCAGGAGATTAAACCAGTCAACCCTAAAAGAAATCAACCCTGATATTCAGTGGAAGGATGGTTTCTGAAGCTGAAGCTCTAACACTTTGGCTACCTATTGCAAAGAATCGACTGACTGGAAAAGACTCTGATGCTAGAAAAGATTAAAGGCAAAAGGAGAAGCAGGCAGCAGAGGATGAAATGGTTACATAGCATCACCAACTCAAATGGATGTGAATTTGAGCAAACTCTGGTAGACAGTGGAAGACAGAGGAGCCTGGCAAGCTAAAGTCCATGGAGTCAAAAAGAATCCTTAACAACTGGACAACAATGTAAGACCTCTCACAGTTTGGCTCTGGCCTACATGTGTAGCTTCTTCTGCTACCTCTCCTTCCATAGCATATCTAGAGTTATAAACAGTACAAAATAGTTTATCATGCTCTGCATGAAACTTGCTCATTCATGTTCTGTGCATTCATGGACATCCCTCTATTGGGCATAGGGGTACAAACCAAAGAATGTTACTCACCATCTGGTTTTAAAGTATCAAATCCCCAGCCAATGAAGTGACCTTTGACATACCCTGAAAGGATTTTGGGTGGAGATCAGGAATGAGGCACTCTGTACTCTGGGAAAAACTGGCAGAACAGGTCTTCAGTTGGTTAGATATTTTAAGGAGAAAATTATATGAGTCCAATTTCTTGCATATTTTCATACCTAGAACAGCACTAAAATCATTAACAAAGACATCTGTTCCTTGTGACTGGCAGTAACCTTCTGTTTAGATGTGTGCTTGGCTGCATACACCCCCTTGATCAAAATCGCATATATTCAATATAATGACCTTCCCCACGACCTCTTCGCAGCAGTTCCTCAGAGCTATCCGAGACTGTCTCCAGGGCTACAGTCTTCAGTAAGTCCCAAATGAAGAGAACGCATAGCTCTCACATCATGGGTTGTTTTTACTGTTTGTTTTGTTTTTCAGTCAAAAAGGGTAACTCCTCCTTTATTCACACTGATTCCTCTGTTCCCAAATAATTTCTAGTCATCCTCAAGGCCTAGCTCAAATATCAGTCTTCAAATTAGGTTCTTGTATCTCTCATAGCTAGAGGATGTACTACTCCTTAAGGATTTCATACATAATTCAATCATAGCATTTATCACTAGCTATTAGCTGTCTATAATCCTTGGGAGACTGAGTTTTTTTCAGGGCAGTTATATCTTACTCATCTCTATGTTTCTGGAATATAAAATAAACAGTTAATAATAAGCATTAACTGGATGAAAAGCTAAACAGTGTCTGAATAAGAACTCAAATCATTAGACTCCACGTTCTAAGCTTTTTTACTTTATGTTTTACTAGAAATATTTATTGAATAAGAAATGTAATGTTCAAATCTTGTCTTTCCCATTAGACTATAAACTCTATGAGTGAAGAAAAATTATCATCTGATACAGTATCCATTGTCTGAAGTAGGCTTTACACACTGTAGGAGATTAATTAAGGCTAATTAAATGAATAAACACATGAATTAATAAATAGAAGAAAAGCTCAGCATTCTTGAAGAATGGGGAGATTAGTTAATTTGTATAATGACAATTTGACCAAGAAGTCCTTGCATTCAGTTCTGCTAGAATTTCTTAGCTATTTAAATATAAAATACAACAATCTTATTTACACAGTGTAACAGAGGGCAGGACTCCACAGTGCCACAAATTTTATTTTGAAGAGAATACAGTCTACCTATCAACCAAAAACCATTTCTCCAACTTGGCTCATTTCTCTCATTCACTTCCTACCTGAGCCCTGTAGTTGCCAGGTCTTCAATAAATGTGTGACAAACAAATCACTGTGTACGTCTGAATGTGTGAGTGCGTGCATGTACAATAAGACATTATAAAATCTCAAATCATTTTTGAAAGTATCAAGAATACACATGTTATACAGAGAAAGATGCATGCATAGACAGAAAGACAGACACCCACTCACAAATGAAAATAAAGTTGAATATTTTGCTGTAATCCACTTATTAATACTTCTAATAATAGTAAGAACATATCCTTTCCTTAGTATACAAAAAAAAGTTAAAAATACTGAACTTAGATCTTCCCCAGGCCAACACTATTAAATTAGGAATATGTTTTAATGCTGCCATCATTTTGATTATACTACAAAGCAGCCTATGACTTATGAAACCAGCAACAATTAAAAGAATTTCACAAAAATAATGATTATAGAATAGTTTATTTTGTTGTGATACTTGGAAAAGGAACAGACATGGAAAAAAATGGTAATAAGAGGCAGAAAATATTGGTGATAATAATAAAATAAAACATATCTCAAAGTATCTTCAATTCAACGTTTATCTTCAAAATTGCTTTCATCTTCCTTTCTAATGTTTATCATTCCTTTCGCTTCTAAACTCCTGGTACCAATCTATCATCTTTTCAAACGGCTTGCAATTAAAGGAACACACAAAACACACAGTCCTTCTAGGAGAATCGATTGTCCTGCTCATGGCAACACCACAGATCCATGAAGTTTACTGACTAGTTAATATAAAAGTAAAATACATCTGCTAAGCCAATTACCCTTCTAAAATAAATTCTTACCATTTAACAAGGTATTTTTTTTTAATAACAGAAAGAATCTTATGAAAGATCATCTAATTCAATTAACCTTAACTTCTCGATTCATTTGCCAACATTCCCACCAAGCAATCTGATCTACAATTTAACACCTCCTGACACAGGGCACACAGTACCTCCCAAAGAAACTGATTATATTTCTGTACTTCTTTACCTCTAAAGAGTTTTCCTTTATCCAGCTAAAATGATCCAGTCTGTGTCAACTACCCATTGGTTCTTCTACACTTCAGGTTTTACAAATAAATCAATAAGCCTAATATTTCCAAATGAAGAAAGTCCTTCAAATGACGAGGGCTATCATATATATCTCCTGATCCTCTCTCTTCAAGCTAAAGCTACCCAGGTTTTCCACCCATCTTCACAGTATGAATTTAAATTTCTTCCACAATTTAAAAAAAAGAGAAAACATTTTACAATTCACTCTTTCAAGCATGAAATTCAACATAAGAAATAATGCATATCCACCAAAAGAGAATGTGCAATTATTATCCTCTTAATTTTTCAAACTTAAGAATAGAGTACCTCATTATTCTACGAGTAGACTGCCATAAATGTCAAGGGAAGCTTGTAACCTACGTTTTATTGTGGATGAATGGCGAAAAAACAAGTAAAGAGTAGTAAAAGACTCTCTAAAACACAAGAGGCTATCTCTTTGACCTCAATTTTATTTTTTGACACTAAGGCTACACTTTTTCATCTATCAATTCCCTCTTCTTTCTCGAAAGTTCACATGTTATAGCAAAGTCGTATTAGAAATTTAATGTAAGAAAAATTTTTATTGTAGCTAAAAAATCAGGTCAATATTCCCAATTTACTCGTATACTTAATAAAATCAGTTAAAATATCAAACTACAAAACAGTATAAGAAACTCAAGAGTTGGTATTAGGTCGGAAAATATCTAAATAGCAAAACAGCTGATAAAATAAACCAAAGCAGTCAGAAATCAGTGACACAAGTATCAGCTAAGCCAAAAACTGGTTGAGTATACTTGATTAAACTACTTCACCTCTCTAGACCACAGAGTACTCTCATCTGTGAAATGAAGATGAAACATTAGGATCAGAAGTGCTTATAAACTTTGATCTCAGAACCTCTTTATACTTAAAAAAAAAAAAGTACTGAATACTTCAAAGAGCTTTTATATCTATCCCTGCTTACCATATTAGAAAATTTTTAAGATTATTAAATGTTTATTAATTTATTGTTTTTAATAATAGAAGCATTAAATACCAAAATAACATTTTATGGGGGAAAAAAAACTATTTCCAAATGAAAAAACTTTGGTGACATGAGTTACACTGTTTATTATTTTTGCAAATCTCTTTAATGTCTGGCTTAATAGAAGACAGCTATATCCTCAAATGCTTATGCATTCAATCAGTATCATATATCATGTAACCTCTGGAAAACTACTTACATTCATGAGAGAGTATAAAAAAGCAAGTAATATCTTACTATCATTTAGAAAACAGCTCTGCCTTCATGAAGCCCTGGAAAAGGTATTATGAACTCCCCCTCAACAAAGGGGCCCTGAACCACACTTGGAGCACTATCAGACTAGACCATCTCTAATTCTCAAGATCCACATGAAACTAGACTGATGACAAGATGTGATATTTATTAAAAAAAAAAAAAAACCTGAAAATACAGTATCTTCACCATTCTGAGAAATATTTAAGAATATACAAAATAATCAAAAGGTTTGCCTTACTTGTAAATAACTATGTAACTCAGTCAGACAGTAATACTATTTACCTCAAAACAAAAAGAAAACGGAAATATAAATTTTGTTTTCATGCTTATGGAGTTATGACAGTTGATAGATAGTATCATATTATGTAAAACTTAAGAATATCTACTTAATATTTTTAATATTAATATCACTAATATCATTTTAAGACAGTCCAATGAGATGGTCTTTTTAAAACCAACTATAAAAAGTCATATAAGAAAAGATGTTGAAGATTAAAAATAATGCAACATAGCATACTATTATTATGGAAATCACTACACAGAGGAAATAAAACACAAAGGGAGTTATTATATTATGATGATTCACAATCTTCAGGTTGTAATATCAACTACGTTAATATAATCATGATTAAACTATTCATTCGCAAAGTCTAAAAATACAAGAAAATCTACTGTCTATATTTCCGAGCCTAAAGAGCTAAGTTTCACTCACTGACTCTGAAGTTGAAGAGGTTCAGAACAAGTCTCCCAAAAAATGTATCACTTGAGCATTTGGATTATTTTGAGCTGGAGACTATCAATTCCCAAAAGACTCAAGAAGAGCTTTTTACCTCTCCCTTAAGTAAAAATCCAATGGACAGAGAAGCCTGGTGGACTACAGCCAGTCCATGGGGTCCCTAAGAGTCGGACACAATTGAGCGACTTCACTTACTTACTTAAGTACCTAAAAAACATTCAGATAAGGGGTGTGGCTCAGAGACACAGCTACCAGAGATAATAGTTTATCTTAATGGACGATCTGTATGACATACAATTACCAAACATCTGCTCTTCTTATTGTCCTGAGAAATACCCTCCTCCCCTTTAAAGCCCCAGGCCCCTATCCCATTCCTTACCTCAAGAAGGCCTCAACTGCCAGGCTTGCCCTTGGGTTTCACATTTTATGGGGATCCCATACATAAGTAATTAAAATTGTGTGTTTTTTTTCCTGTAATCTTTCGACAACTGAATTAACAGACCAGCCAAAATAAACTAGAAAGGTATAGGAAAAGATCTTCCTCCCCTACAAAGTAATACGTGTATCTTTCCACAGAAAAAAGTAAAATATAAGAAATAAATGCAAGTTTAACTTCTAATTTCACATAGGCAAACAGAATCATTGTTGGAACAATCCTTTGGCAGATCCTTACAACAGGACCTATATACCTTTATGCTTCGATCTCAAGGCCAGACACAAATATGGAGTAACAGTAAGATCCGAAAAAGTAAAGTATATTAAAATCCTAGAAAGGCTCGATGATCTTTCCTATGTCACTGAAAAGTATTTCATTAGCTAGCCATTTTAACTACAATGGATAGTCAGTCATTCAACTGCAGCATCTAAATGACTAGTGTCCCACACGGTTGCTTTCTTGTAATATACAAATTAACTTGGATCATTTTTATCCCTTGTAAAAATAATGAATTCAAGCCTAATCCTCTCTTCTCGATCTGAGAAATATTTAAGAATATACAAAATAATCAAAAGGTTTGCCTTACTTGTAAATAACTATGTAACTCAGTCGGACAGTAAAACAAAAAGAAAACGGAAATATAAATTTTGTTTTCATGCTTATGGAGTTATGACAGTTGATAGACAGTATCATATTATGTAAAACTTAAGAATATCTACTTAATATTTTTACACTAAGTAGAAAGTTCTCTGCCATATTAACTGTAGCAATGGTCTATGCTGCTGCTGCTGCTAAGTCGCTTCAGTCATGTCCGACTCTGTGCGACCCCCTAGACGGCAGCCCACCAGGCTCCCCCGTCCCTAGGATCCTCCAGGCAAGAACACTGGAGTGGGTTGCCATTTCCTTCTCCAATAGCAATGGTCTATAACTCTATTAAAACACATTAGTATAACTTATATATGTAACTTATTCTATATTCTATAAGCTTACAATACTTGAATACTTCTCTCCACTGAGCGCTGAGATCTTCCACACACTTTTTTTTTTAATTTTACTTTATTTTACTTTACAATACTGTATTGGTTTATTCATCTTTCCTTTTCCCCACAAACAAAACAGGCGAAATAGCACCATCTGGTGGATATCACCTTAGTTTTAAAATAAATTTCTATATTTACCTTATTAATTCTATTTTGGGAAAATTGCACAATAGGGACTCATTATAAGGTACTATAAATGAATAATAAAAAGTGACTTGATTAGCAAGCAAATGTATACTTGAAAACTGAAACAAGATTACAGCACTGTTTTAATTACTAAGAAGTTAACTGTTATTCTCAGTTCATTAAGGATGACATCTCAGAACCTTGGGGTCTTTGTTTAAAAAGAAGGAAATGTCAATTTTTAATATAAAAATAATTTTATTTTTGATATAATCAGTTCAGTTCAGTCGCTCAGTCGTGTCCGACTCTTTGCAGCCCCATGGACTGCAACACACCAGGCTTCCCTGTCCATCACTAACTCCTGAAGCTTGCTCAGACTAATGTCCATCAAGCTGGTGATGCCATCCAATCATCCTCTGTCGTCCCCTTCTTCCTCCTGCCTTCAATCTTTCGCAGTATCAGGGTCTTTTCCAATGAGTTGGTTCTTCACATCAGGTGCCCAAACAAACTATTAGAGTTTCAGCTTCAGCATCAGTCCTTCCAATGAATTTTCAGGACTGATTTCCTTGAGGATGGTTGGATCTCTTTGCACTCCAAGGGATTCTCAAGAGTTTTCTCCAACACCACAGTTCAAAAACATCAATTCCTCGGCACTCAGCTTTCTTTATAGTCCTACTCTCACATCCATACATGACCACTGGAAAAACCATAGCTTTGACTAAACAGACCTTTGATATAATACATGTATACCAGAAGAGGATGAGACATGCGATAATCTTCAGAAAAAACAGGGAATTTGTTGGAAGTCCAGTGGTTGGAACTCCAAGCTCTTGCTGCTGAGAGCCCAGGTTCAATTCTTGGTCAAAGAACTAAGGTCCCACAAGTTGTGCGCCACAGCCAAAAAGAAATAAGTATAAAAAAGGAAAGATAGTGCTCTCTGCTGTTTGTGTTTATACTATCGTTCCCCACCCCCCATCCTGAACATGCTACAAGGTTTGTGGGATCTTAGTTCCCAGAGAATGAACCGAGGCCGTAGGCAGTAAAAGCACGAAGTCCTAACCACCGGACTACCAGAGAATTCCCAGCGTCAATTTTTTTTTTTTATTAAGTTTATCTAAATAATCAACTAAATTAGTAAGGCTGATCTCAAGGCTGATTAACAATAAAACCTTTCTGAATACTAAGTACTGTGCTGGATAATGGTCAAAACATAAACTACATCATAATTTTATGAGGTAATGGTAACAACTATGGAAAGGAAAATAAAAACAAAAATCAGGACATTAATTACTGACTTTTAAGGGTGAAATGGAGAATGAGAACAGGATCAAAATATTTAAAAGCCCCCAAAAGGGTACCATATTTCTTGATGCACTTTTTTATCTAAAAAGATAAAAATTACGTGTTACATTTTTTCAGTTATTATTGGTTAACACACACACACAGTTTAACAAGAAAAAGGAAGTTAAGCACTATATATACAATGGAAAGGAAACACAAACACACAGAGACATAAACCCATTTTCTCATGAGACTTACAATGCAGCTATCGTTTTCCCTACTGACTAAGTATCCTGCAAATGCAGCGATTCTACTCCCTTTTAATTATGCTGTTGTTTCCTAACGTAAAGGAATTGAACATCTCAATTTATACATCTTTTATATTAAAGACACCCCGACCAGTATTAACTTGAACTTAGATACAAAAAACTTAAAGCAAAGCTCATCTTTGCTCCTTGTGCTAAAATGATAAGAAACTTCCAAGGACATTTTTGGTACAAAATATCCATAATACACTTAAGTCTTTAAAGCAACAGAAATATTGAGCTGAACTATATCACCACACAAAGCCTGAGGAGGAAGACAGGAAAGAAGAAATTCTCTCTCTCTCTCACCCTCCCACACACATACACATCCACACACAACTAACTCCACCCTCTTCCTTCCCCTCTCCCTACCTTTCTCTCCACCTTTCCCCTTCCCCACTTCCTGACCTTTACTTGACAACAGATAAGGTGAAAGGATGAAACCAGCATGGGAATAAAATTACGCTCTAGAAATGTTCTGATAATTCTATTTTTAAAATGATTAAATTATGGACCAATCTTTTTCATATTTTCCTACAACATTCAAAACAAAGAAATCAGAATAATTTTATGCTGTCTAAAAATCCTTCTATAAATAAAAATTAAGAATACTATCATTTTGGATATCATGCTTAAAAAACTAACACTGTTTGCCTAAAATTCCTAAAGCATCATTTTCTTGAAATTCAACTTCCAATTCAACTAACACTTATTCCTTAGTCCACAGGCATTTAATTTGACTCCACAGCATTTAAGCAGACCTATGTACCACACACAAGCAAAACTTGGTATGAAGTAGTCACAGGCCTCAAGAAGTCCAGTCTAATATGGACAACAACACAGACAAGTTTTAGTACAATAAAAAAAAAAAGCAAATTTTTCAGGAGTGAAGAGGGAGCTTTCTGGAAGAAGCAGCAAAATTTTGAAGTTATTAGGCAGATAAGATTGGGAAAGGGTAGGACAATATATACAAAGACAAAAACAAGCAATTGGACCTTAAGGGGGCTTAAAGCAGAAGAAAGCTGCTGGCAGATAGTAGAACTAACGGGGGAAAGCCAGCTTCGGATCAACTGCTTCCGAGTCATGCACTGCTGCTGTCGTTCAGTCCCCCAGTCTTGTCCAGCTCTTTCCGACCCTGAGCACTGCAGCACATCAGGCTTCCCTGTCCTTTCTCATCTCCCAGAGTTTGCTCAAACTCACATCCATGATGTCACTGAAACATCAGTGATGCCAACCAACCTTCTCATCCTCTGTCATCCCTTTCTCCTCCTGCTTTCAATCTTTCCCAGAATCAGGGTATTTTCTAATGCGTTGGCTCTTTGCATCAGGTGGCTAAAGTATTGTAGCTTCAGCATCAGTCCTTTCAATGAATGTTCAGTGTTGATTTCCTTTAGGATTGACTGGTTTGATATCCTTGTAGTCCAAGGGACTCTCAAGAATCTTCTCCAACACCGCAGTTCAAAGACACTAATTCTTCGGTGCTCAGCTTTCCTTATGGCCCAATTCTCACATCCATACATGACTACTGGAAAAACCACAGCTTTGACTATATGGACCTTTGTCGGCAAAGTAATATCTCTGCTTTTCAATACACTGTCTAGGGTTGTCATTGCTTTTCTTCCAAGGAGCAAGCGTCTTTTAATTTCATGGCTATAGTCACCATCCACAGCCATTTTGGAGCCCAAGAAAATAGTCTGTCACGGTTTCCATTGTTTCCCTAGTCTATCTGCCACAAAGTCATGGGGCAGATGCCATGATCTTCATTTTTGGATGTTGAGGTTTAAGCCAACTTTTCCACTCTCCTCTTTTCACCTTCATCAAGAGGCTCTTTAATTCCTCTTTGCTTGCTGAAATTAGTGTGGTGTTATCAGCATATCTGAGGTTATTGATATTTCTCCCGGCAATCATGATTCCAGCTCGTGCTTCATCCAGCCTAACATTTCACATGATGTGCTCTGCACATAAGTTAAATAAGCAGGGTGACAATATACAGCCTCGACGTACTCCTTTCCCAATTTTGAACCAGTCTGTTTTTCTGTGTCCAGTTCTAACTGTCACTTCTTGGTCCACAAACAGGTTTCTTAGGAGGCAGGTAACATGATCTGGTATTCCCATCTCTTTTAGAATTTTCCAGTTTGTTGTGCTCTACACAGTCAAAGGCTTTAGCATAGTCAATGAAGCAGAAGTAGATGTTTTCCTGGAATTCTCTAGCTTTTTCTATGATTGAACAATGTTGGCAATTTGATCCCTGGTTCCTCTGCCTTATCTTAATCCAATTTGTATATCTGGAAGTTGTCTTCACACACTGCTGAGGCCTAGCTTGAAGGATTTTGAGCATTACTTTGCTAGCGTGCATTCCCTGGTGGCTCAGGTAGTAAAGAGTTTGCCTGCAGTGTGGGAGACCTGGGTTGAATCCCTGGATCAGGAAGATGCCGTGGAGAAGGAAATGGCCAACCACTCCAGTATACTTGCCTGGAAAATCTCATGGACAGAGGAACCTAGCAGGCTACAGCCCATAGGGTCGCAAAGAGTCGGACACAACCGAGTGACTTCACTTTCACTTTTCATTTTGCAGTAGTCTGAACATTCTTTGGCAGTAGGCAGAGAGCAGTTCATCCATATAACATGGTCAAACTAGAAAGGACAAACTAGTCTCTTAGAAAGGTGGACAATCAATAGGACAGAAAAAAAAAAACAAAAAACACTGCAACAAACATTAAACAAAGAATGTGAAGTGAAGAGAAGGGGTGAGAATAAGGCAGGTGGTCCTAAGGTATTACTGTAACATTCTAGGAAGAATTATGAAAAAAAAGCAATATAGAGAGTTGAAAGTTGCTAAGAGAGAAGATCTTAAAACTTCTCACCACAGGAAAAAAATCTGCACCTATGTTGGTGATGGATGTTAACTAGATGTGATCATTTTACAATATACACATATATCTTCAAAATCCTGTGATAAACCATTAAGGAAAAGGATATTAAAAAAGTATATATATACATATATAACTGAATCACTCTGCTATACAACAAAAATTAACATTGTATATCAACTATATACTTAATTTTAAAAATACACATATATTGAATCATTATGTTGTATAGCTGAAACTAATACAATGTTATATCAGTTATATCAATTTTTTTAAAGATCATGAAGAATATTGCTCTATCAATAAAATAGTTCAATTATACTCTTACAAATAATTCTGTTATCAAATTCATTGAAGCTCAACAAATAAAAAATAAAAATCATCCCTAATGTTTTTTGTGCCACCATAATGTACACCTGTGTTTCTATAAAGTATATTATACTTTAACAGAATAAATACACTCAAAATTAACAAAAAGTTCAAAGATAATTAACTTATAAAATTGTTTAAAAGCCAATTTATCCATCATCCTAATAACGTCCCTAGCTTTAAAGTTGACATCGATTTGCCCATTTTTCCAAATTTCATTTTGGAAGCTAGACACATTCACTTTGCCCTCATTCTAATAGGGAAAACTTCCCTGAAGAGATAATTATACAACTCAATACTTAAATATAAAATAATCTGGAAGAGAAAGGAGAAAAAGTAGAAGTGAAAGAAGTATCCACATTCCAACAAAGGAAAATTGGTGGTAGGATTTGATAATAAAGGATTTTCCCACAAGAACATAAGTTTATGGAAACTATGTATGTGTTTCCTGCATTCCTTTGGACTTTTTTGTTGAATTCAATTTGAAAAGAAATAATCCTTCTAGCATGCAGAAATTTTGTTCATGCTCTTTCTACAAGACCCCTCCCCTCAAAATTCCCTTAATGACCATTTTCTCATCCAATTTAGCACTGAAAAAACTCTTTTAAAAAAGATAATTTAAAATATGATATATGGAAACCAGTTATACTTGCAGAAAACTTTTTTTTTTTTTTTCCCAAAATCTTCCATCAGTTTTTTCCTATCTCCTCTGGTCTTATCCAAAACAGACCCTGCAGACCTAGAAATCAAAAGTATCTCTCTCTGGCTTTCACAAATTAAATAAACATTAAAGTAGTAGGAATATTTGGGAAAGATGGTTTCCCTTTCTACTTGCTACTAAAATTTAGTATATACAAAGTGAGACTTTTTATAAAGGTAACATTTTCACACATACACACACACAAGAAAACAAAAACACTTAGAAATTATTAGAATATAAAGCAAAAGTTTTAAAGGAAAAATTTTAAATGTATTCTGGATAATGTTTCAATCATTTTGCAAAATGACTGAAATAGCCAAGTTGCAATCTTAATGAAGTTCTACAGAGGGAGCTAACATCATAAGGAAAAATTTTATAATACACAGAACTTCAAGAAAAGACCTATTCAGTTAGAAATATTAGATTTCTATTCATCAACATAAACTTGGATTATACTCTCAGGTTTTTACATCTTGGCCATCAGCCAACCCCCAAAAAACCACAGTATTATCTATAGGGTATGGCATTTCTCTGGTAAATCACATTAAACTAATGAAATATAGCATCCACCCCAACCAGAGTATGTGAAGTAAATGTTCGTTTTAAATAACATCATTCTTCTAAAGAATTTATTTAAATATTCTTTTTCTTAAGTCACTGCTGCTGCTAAGTCACTTCAGTTGTATCCGATTATGTGCGACCCCATAGACGGCAGCCCACCAGGCTCCCCAGTCCCTAGGATTCTCCAGGCAAGAACACTGGAGTAGGTTGCTGAACTTAGGCAACTAAAAGGCAATAAAAAAAAAAAAACTGAAATCAAATTGGAGCCTATCCTTTTCTACTATAAAACAAGTAATAAGAGTCTCGCCAAGCTTTAGTTTCCTGTAAAATGGGAATGATTATATCTACCTCATAGGGTTATTGTGACGATTAAATTAGCACATAACAGTAATTAAAATACTGCTCTCATCCCATACTCATGTTATTCAATTTTTCAATATTTTCTAAAAAGAAATCATTATAGATACTAAANGCCAAGCTTTAGTTTCCTGTAAAATGGGAATGATTATATCTACCTCATAGGGTTATTGTGACGATTAAATTAGCACATAACAGTAATTAAAATACTGCTCTCATCCCATACTCATGTTATTCAATTTTTCAATATTTTCTAAAAAGAAATCATTATAGATACTAAAGAAAATATTAATTATAGTCAGTAGTTTTCAAGAGCTACATTAGCTGCTAACAGACATTAAAACTTCCCCGAAACGTCTAAATTCATATCATTTCCAAACAATCTGACTCAGTTCTTTAGGGAACTATAGACTGTGTCAGCATAACCTTTTCATTATTTTTCAAGTTGATATCTGTCATAGCTTCACTCTCAAAATATTCTTGTCTGCTGTAGACCAAGAAGAGAATTCAACACAGCAGTTTCTACTCTCTCAAACTCAGGTTGATCCTAGTAAGTATTTACCCAATTGATATCACATAGTAAAATGATGTCAAGTAAATTCAGTGAGTTCAGTTCAGTCACTCAGTCATGTCCAACTCTCTGTGACCCCATGGATTGCAGCACGCCAAGCCTCCCTGTCCATCACCAATTCCCGGAGTTTACTCAAACTCATGTCCATTGAGTCAGTGATGCCATCTAACCATCTCATCCTCTGTCGTCCCCTTCTCACACCTTCAATCTTTCCCAGCATCAGGGTCTTTTCCAATGAGTCAGCTCTTGGCATCAGGTGGCCAAAGTATTGGAGTTTCAGCTTCAACATCAGTCCTTTCAATGAATATTCAGGACTGATCTCCTTTAGGATGGACTGGTTGGATCTCTTTGCAGTCCAAGGGACTCTCAAGAGTCTTCTCCAACACCACACTTCAAAAGCATCAATTCTTCGGCACTCAGCTTTCTTTATAGTCCAACTCTCACATCCATACATGACCACTGGAAAAACCATAGCCTTGACCAGATGGACCTTTGTTGACAAAGTAATGTCTCTGCTTTTAATATACTGTCTAGGTTGGTCATAACTTTCCTTCCAAGGAGTAAGCTGTAACTGGAGAAGGAAATGGCAAACCTCTTCAGTATTCTTGCCTTGAGAACCCCATGAACAGTATGAACCACTTGTAGTTGCCTGAAATAAATTCAGTCAATGCTAGTTTGGGATTCTTAGAAAAGTCACCTGATTAGTTTAAAAAAAAGGAACAAAGAATCTGAACACACATTTAGTACTTATTCCTGGAGACACAACTTCAGAAGCACACATGGTAATGTTATTATATGGCACCTTTTAAAGATCAACTTAAAAAGCAATATAGTGCTATATACAAAGTTACTATACAAAGATCATAACTATACATTAAAAAAATCAATTAAAAAATATTTCCCAAACAACAACACAAAATGTTTCCCATGTAAGAGGAATTGGTAGCTTAGAATAAAATGTCCTATGAAAGTATTATACATGAAATCAAACAACTTGGATCAAAGACCACTGCTGTGTTCTAGAAAAAACAGTTCTAGTGGTGATTAGATTAAGAAAATCCTGGATATTCAAACAAATAACACATAAAAAAGAAAAAATAATTTTGATATCATTTCACATAATATGTGACTGTAAAATGTATATAATGAAACTAAATTACAAGTACAAATTCGACATTTTGTAAACCTTTCTAAAAGTTTTTAGAATCAAGCTGGCCAAAAAGCTTTGTATTATACCCTCTCCTTGGAAGAATAAGTGCCTTGTATTTGGAATTCAGATACACGTAGCATTTATTTGACTGACTGTCCTCAACTCACTCAGTGAATCTGAGGTAGTTTCTAAAACCATAATACTGTAAAATTAATTAACCATTGAGCCTTGATACAGTTGAGTTCATTATAATCAGTGAATCTGCCAATGACTATCAACCCCTTTTATTAAAAAAAAAATCATATTCTCAAGGAGCTTCTGGGTGTGATAAAAAAGCAATTAAATGGGAATCAGGAGATTTGGATTCTGGTCCAATGCTGTAATTAAAGGGCAGGGTAACCCAATTCTAGGGCTCATTTCTAGAATCTTGCATTCTATAATGTAAAAGATATAAAACACTAACCATGTAACCTCGTTGCTGGTCCTAGATGTTCTTTATTTCAGTTTTGACTTTTCACTTCCCAGGCTTTCTTTTTTCTCTTTGGTATTTGCAATGAACCAAATCTATCAGCTTTATAGGCAAACATTCTTATAATACTCTTACAAAACAATCCTGATATTTTCAAAGAATTACTAAGTCACACCATTAATAATAATGAATTTAGGAACATATCAGACAGATGCTATTGATTGTCTCCAACAGCTCTGAACATGTTTTCAAACGTGCCACTTAAATACTTAAAAATCTTCCCTACTGGTTAATAAACTGGGCATTGTTCTCTAAGAAATTCTAATATTTTGACATTGAATCAAAGATTAAGATCTAACAGTGTCCTACCCCAGTGGTTCAGACCGTAAAGAGTCTGCCAGGAGATCCAGGTTCCATCTCTAGGTGGGAAAGATTCCCCTGGAGAAGGAAATGGCAACCCATTCCAGTATTCTTGCCTGGAAAATCCAGGGATAGAGGATATAGTCCATGGGAGGCTATAGTCCATGGGGTCACAAAGAGTAGGACAAGATTGAGCGATTTCACTTTCCAGTACTTCTACTTCGTACTTCTTACATAATTCATTCATTTTCTCTCATTTCATCATAACCCTAAACTGATAAAAACTTAAGTATATTGTACTTATTGCAAGACAAAATTTTAAATTCAAGGACTTGTTCTAACAAATTAATACAATTTTGACATAAAAAATAGTCAATAAGGAGAATTCATTCAGTAACATAAAGTAAAATATACTCCATATCTACAAGAGCATGAACTGTTCTAGAGGTAAAGGTAAAAATTCACCCTTTATCTTGGCAGCTATATTTAAAAGCCAAATAAATAAATGTTAATCTCTTCTAAAAAGAGGCTTTACCCATGCTTTATGGAGTACAGGAAACCTGTATGTGCTAAATGGCATGAATTCTTTTGAATTTACTTATACTTGCCTTTGAAATTTACCTCTTACTCAAGCTAATTTTTATCTTTCCTTATCTGAATCTTTATGATCTGATCTCAATATTCTGTTCAATGTAATATAGATTTATATATTCATAAATAAAAACAAAAGAGTTCTATTTCCTATAACTGTAGATGTCCAACAGTGAAAGAATGCACTATTATAAAATCTCCAACTACAAAACTCTTAAAATGTGAACTATTAATTGGGGAATAAGTCTATACTGATAAATGTTTCTCTTAAATATTGCCTAGCATAGCAACTGGTAAGTAGGTGACAAAATACTTAATCAATGAAATAGTGATTTTTTTTCATTTAAGTATCTCCACCTAGAAAACTAAAACTCTAGAAGACTGAGCAAAATCTGTAGACTACTGAAACCAGTTCATTATTGGATCACATACAGTGCAAAGTATAATTCTATAGTTTTGGATTAATCAGATCACAAATTTAATTTCTTGGCCTTCCCCACTTAAAAAATCACCTCTCAGTATCTTCAGTACACAGAAAAACAGGAACTTGAGAAAAGCCATTATGCTTAAAACAAACAAGTGTCACTTTCGTTGCTGATCAATCTTCCCTGTTTTCGTGCATGTCAGTCTTCCCCAAACAAGGAGATAACAAGTACAAGTGAGAAGCACAAGACTAAACGTACATGGAGTCTGAATTATGACATCTTGGGTAATAAGAATATTTCAAATAAAGGCATACTCAATATTTACCACAAAGTAATATCAAAGTAATGTTATTATACTCTCCTATTGGCATACAAAGAACTAATGTAGAATTTCAATAGGTCAGTCATTTTAATGTTGCATTTTTATACTTTAAATCAAGATTTTCAGATTATAATTGAGAAGCAAATAATATTGTTTTATAGGAATAAAGTATGGAATTGTTAATTTGGATAATTTTATTTGTTTTATAGCTACACCTCTTATGATATTTTTAAAAGCTTGGTCTTAAAGAGATCTCAGCTATTTTAAGTATAAAATACAAATGAGATTACTAATAAGCAGCTTTCATGAAGGGCTGCTGCTGAGTTTTTTAAAATTAATATCTGCTATGACAGTGGCGTACCCAACTGAAAATTTTCTTAGGTGTACAGGTCAAAAACTACAGAGAACCAGCAGTCAAAAGAATTAAGATACATCAACCAATGCCAAATCAATCAAGCATGTACTAACAAGTTTAAGATCCGTGTTGCATGAGCACTAGTTATTAAGAAAGAAGACTTCATGTTGCCCTAAAAAAAAAAATAAGTTGTGTCATTTCAACCTTTAGACCTTCATTTTTATGTTTCCTAATTTAGATCACCAATTATGATCATAAAGTTGAAAAAGTTCATCCTGAAATAGATAATATATTTAATAAACAATTTAAATTTAGGGAATTTATCACTTCTTTCATTCTTTCTTTTTTCTGGTTACATAATTAACACAACCCATTAGAGAATATTTAAAACACACATAAAAGGACAAGGAAGAAAAACAAAATTTACCCATAATCCTATCACCTACAGATCTACTATCCTACTACAGTTCTATTCTATAATATCTGTAAGCAAGCTTTTTCAATTACTTAATCATTGTGATATTAAATATTTTCCTAAAAACATGTTAACAACTGCATAATATTCTGTACAGTTAACTACTTAATTGTACTGGAAAAAGAGAATAAATCATTTAAGATTAATCCAAGAGTATGGCACTTGCCTTTTAAGACAGTTGAAAAATTTGTGTTTTCTGTAAAATGTGTATGTATTAAAATACACATTAAATCATCTATTCAAATTTAACACCCTCAAGGTGAAAATATAATGTGAAACCCTCAATCTTTTGTTTCTAAATTCAGTCATAAAGGGTGATATTAAAATTCATGTAGCCTAAAGTCAAGCAAAACTTCTTCACTGAGAACTACAATGCACTGCTGAGAGCAATTAAAGAAGAATTAAACACTGTTAAGATGTCGCTTCTCTCTGAAATAGATTCAACATCCCCATGATAATCCCAAAAGGTCTCTCAGGAAACTGATAAGCTAATTCTAAAATAAAAGGCAATGTAAAGGATCTAGTATATTCAAAGTAATCTCATAGAAAAACAAAGTTGAAGGACTTATAGCAACTGACTTTAGTATTTACTATACTATGTCACTGGCATAGAATGACAAGTAAATCAACAGAACAGAATAACTCCATATTTCTAAGGTTATTTGATTTTCAGCAAGGGCATCAAAGCAATTCAGTGGACAAGTAAAGTCTATTCAGCAAATGGTGCTGAAGTAACTAGATATCCATCCAGGTAAAGAAAAATGAACCTCAACATCCACCTCACATCACAGACAAATATTAATGCATAACAGATCACAGACCTAAACAAAAAAAGCTCCAATCACAGTATCAGAGTATCTTCATAAATTGAGGGCAGGCAAAAGTTTTTTAGATAAACATAGAAAGCAATAATCATAAAGGCAAAAACTGATAAATTAGACTTTATAAAAATTTAAAACTTGCTTATCAAAAGAAACTATTAAGGGAAAAAGATATGCCTGGGACTGCTGACATAGACTGGTACCCAGAATATATACAGAATTTCAGCAACTCATCAACGAAAAGACAAAACAATCCAATGTTTATCATCAGCAAAAGATTTTACAGATTCTTCACCAAAGAAAGTACATATGGCCAATTAGCAAATGAAAAAATGCTCAATATCAATTGTCACCATGGAAATTAAAATTAAACCACAATGAAATGCAACTACATATCCACCAGAATACCTAAAATTAGCAAGACCATCAAAAACCAAATGCTGATGAGGATGTAGAGCAACTAGAGCTCTCACATATCGCTGTTAGGAATGTAAAACAGTCCTGCTTCCAAAGAAAATCTAGTCGTTCCTTATAGAACCAAATATGATGTTACCCTATATCCTCAGCAGCAAATCTACTCCTGAGTAATTTTCCATGAGAAATGAAAACATGTTCACCAAAAGACTTGTACAAAAATATTAACAGCAACTTTACTCAGAGCACCCAAAATGAAAGGAAACAGCCTAGATGTCCACCAATAAGAGAACAGATAAACCATGGAATGTTAATAAGCAATAAAAAGAAATTAATTCATACAACATGAAAAAATCTAAAAATATTATACTGAGTGAAAGAAGCACTATATAAAACAGAACAGACATGATTCCACTAGTAAGAAATTTCAGAACAGGAAAACCTTAATCTATGGTTATAAAAGAATCATAATAATGGTTCCTCTCAGAGGGCAGAAGCAGAGCGTGACTACAAAGAAGGGAAGAATTTTCGGGGGTGATGATACTGTTCTGGATCTTGATAGAGAACTGGGTTACAAACATTCATGTATCTGTCAAACTCAGCAAATGTACACTGAAGATTTGTGTGTTTCAATGTATGAAAAATTTTACATGTAAATACAAAAAACTTTAAAAGACTGAACTCTAGGTGATGGTATCCATGTTGAAATACTTACGGGGAAACATACTGATGTCTGCAATTTACTTCTGAGATGCACTCAAAAAGTAGATGAAGTCATGGATGGACAAAAGAATGGACAGGTAAAAAAGTAAGTAGGGTAAAATGTCAATGATAAAATCTAGGTGGTGAGTATATGGTTCATTATATACTGTACATTTTTCATAATAAAGTCAAAGAAAAACAGTCTATCCTTGAAGGTCAACTATATTATAGACGGCTAAAGAAATTCTAAATGAATGACATTAATATGGGTTACATATTAAATAATAGAAAATATTTACACTATTGCAGTTTTCTAGTATTTTTAATATTGGTCATAGTACTGGAGTGGGTAGCTTATCCCTTCTCCAGGGGATCTTCCCAACCAGAAATCGAATCAGGGTCTCCTGCATTGCAGGCGGATCCTTTACTAGTTGAGCTACCAGGAAAGCCCCAGAGAACTTCTAGGTTGACTACCTAATTCCCAAACCAAAAAAGCTCTGCTATAAGACCTATAAATAACAAGCAATCAACCAATGGTACAGTTATAATCATGTACCCTCATTCACAATTTCTGGTTGTAAAGAAAAAAATTATATAAAACTCCTTGACAATAAATTTGAGAACTCACTTGGAGATTATAATTAAATGAAGACATAACAAATACAAAAACACTGGTGAAAGGCTAATATTAACAACGGGATATTCAACTATAAGAACTCTTAAAGAAATCCTTTCCCTACACATTGAGCCTACCATTTTATGATTAACATGAGGAAAGGCTAACATAATAATGGGTATATCAATTGTAAGAACTCTTAAAGAATTCCTTTCCCTGCACACCGAGCCTACCATTTGATGATTAACACCTTCTACAATCTCTTCAATAAGAGAAAAGGAAGAAAATAATCTGGAGAAGATCCAGGACAGAGTTTTTCTTAAGCAGTTAAAAGTAATCAGAAAAATCATTAGTTAACCTTGGGAAGAAAAGTACTTGATCTACAGAAAAGTCATTCTCCATACACATGAGTACAAATGAAGATTTCATTTAAACTAAACAGCAAGGGACTTGAATTAAATACCCAACATTTAGGAAACAACCTCGGAAGTCTATAAAATTCACCAATGTATTTATAAACAGGATAGAACCTTAACTACCACTGAGAGTAAGTGTGGTCTGCACAACACTGTAAGTCACATATAATAATAATACTAATAATGTTAAGTCCAACCTAAAGGTATAGTAAACCTCAAACTCTTAGTTCTACATTATTACTTGATATTAAATATTTGCATAATAATTAACATTATCAGAACTTTTTTATTGCATGATGGAGGAAAAAAGGTAGACTACTAGAAAAGAGAAGCATATGCTTTTTTTTTTTTAGCTTTCCTCCTGGAACAATCCTATGATATTGAAAAACAAGAGATGAATTTTTAAAACTACCAAGTCTGAAATTTTTAGCTAAAAACTTCACGGTTCCTGTAACACAGTAATTTTTTTAGATACTACCATAGGGCAGAAAAACAGCAACAGAGATATTCCAAAATCATGTATACAGTTACTTTACCTGAAAGACAGAATCCTATGAATACTAAAAATTTTTAAAGAAACAAACTTATATTCGCATCTACAATTTTAAAGTGTTTTTTTAACCTTGTGCTAAACAAGCTCAAGCATTTACTTTTTCATAAGGTGACAAAGTCATGTCTCCACCTTAAGCACAGGGTGGAGGTCAACTGAGCAAGAGCCAAAATTAACAATGACAATTTAATACTTTATATGGGGAAAGAAAACAAAACAACTTATTTCCCAATATGCCCTTAGTCCAGATGATGGGATCAGTTAAGTTCAGTCACTGAGTCGTGTCTGACTCTTTGCGACCCCATGAATCGCAGCACGCCAGGCCTCCCAGAGTTCACTCAGACTCGTGTGCACCGAGTCAGTGATGCCATCCAGCCATCTCATCCTCAGTCGTCCCCTTCTCCTCCTGCCCCCAATCCCTCTCAGCATCATGGTCTTTTCCAATGAGTCAACCCTTCTCATGAGGTGGCCAAAGTACTGGAGTTTCAGCCTCAGCATCAGTCCTTCCAATGAACACCCAGGACTGGTCTCCTTTAGGATGGACTGGTTCGATCTCCTTGCAGTCCAAGGGACTCGCAAGATGATGGGATACAATACTATTAAAACACATTTTAATGTGCATGTGGCAATAACTTTGTTAACCTTATGTAGTATAACTTATCCTAATCCTACTAGAATTAAGAACATACTACTGGTTATAGCTTTAGATTTTTAAAACCTCATGGAATTTTAAAAATCAGACTGTTTACACATCTAATCCACAGACAGAGTCTAAATTATGTATAGCCTAGGGTTTAACGCACTTACAGTTCCTTATGTTTCTCTTCAGCCAAAATCTGGTCATTAGGTTTAAGAGAATACCTGTAACACAGAAACAAAAATATACTGGTCAAATAAACACATGAGTATGTTTGCCTCATGGACATCTGACTGTAGTCTCTACATACAGCCAGCTGACCCCAAGCAAATGAACACTACTACACTGACAACAGGTCTCTATCTTAACTGATAAAACATTAAAAATATGTCTGAGTTCTTTGCTGCTCTATTAGTCACTTCCACCAACACCACCTCAGTAATGAAGGGGAAATGAACTCGACCACGCTTTAAAAATGTGAGGTAGCTTCAATATTCTTCTGTAGTGACTCATCTATAACGTTACATTTATCCAGCAGTACAAAATTCAAGGAACTACTCCAAGGTTAAGATTTAATAGTTCACAAAACAATACAAAGTTATTATTTCATTAAATATATAGTAGGGACTTCCCTGGTGATCCAGTGGTTAAGACTCCACGCTTCCAAAGCAGAGGGGTATGGGTATCCTTCTCTGGTCTGGGAGCTAAAACCCCATATGCCATGTTGTACGGCCAAAAGAGGGAAAAAAGCAATATACACTAAACATTTATTATATATCGGACTATGTACTAGGTAATGTAACACAAGAGGAAAAATAAGCTTTGGAGTTCCTAACTAAACCATTAACTAGCTTAGTGATCGTAGTCAATTCTTACAACTATAAGTTTCCCTGACTATAAAATAGAGGCTACCATAAATATAAGAATAGGGATATTCCAATATCATATAGTTCATACTACTAAAGGTCACAGAAATAGGCAAACAACAAAGGACAGGTCTTCAATTTCCACTTGTACTCATCCTTTTCCTAAACCAACTGTCTGACAGCAGAGAGGTCATCTAATTCTCCTTTCTTGCCTCCCCTTCCACAAGTACCTTTATTCACTTTATAAAAAGAATGGCACACATCTTTTCCATCCTGAATGTAACCATACTGCAATGCCTAAGTATAAAAATCTCTGAAGTATTAAACAAGGAATGATTCATAATACTTTGTCTTCAAAGCCTTCTTAAGAGTACTATAAACTGACTTTATGGCGTCCTGTTTTATACACTATTACAGTAAAGAATGAAGACAGAAATTTAAAATGAGGAATTGGGATAGAATGTTCTATTTTCAGATATATTCAGAAGTTGATTACAATTTTCATTTTAAAAGTTCATGATTTCTAGCCCATGTTCATCACCAGAGAATAGATTCCTTTTCAAGGAGAATTCTGTGAAGCAAAGCTAAGAGAGTTTCAAAAAAGAAACAAGAAAGACAAAGTCAATTTATTTCTTCCAAGCAACACTCTTTAAACAAGTCTTCTTGCCTTACATTTATCTACCATGGATTAAGTATCAAAGATGCTTGTTACAGGAACATGAATCAAATCATTTTATTTGAATTGAAAAAATGAAGTCAGACTTCTAATATCATGAAAGTAAATCTCATTGGTGTGACAATTAAAGAACAGTTTTGCCAAAAAGGTTTCAAGATAGACAATGGCTTTAAACTGAATAAATGGTTTTGGTTAAAACCTGTTTAAGTCACCTGATAAAAACATCAAAGAAATATTCTTTTGACATAGGTATATTGAAGTTAACAAGATTTAGCTTTTCACAATACTATCTGAACAACGCCTATGAATAAAACATCAACATATAATCACTGCTTAATATGATTATATTAACAAGCTTTCATGAAGCCTTTTTGGTATACTTCCCAGAATTTCAAGTCTTTAATGATTCTAACGACTCTGGCAAGTCAGGTGATTTCTATTCTTTGCTTCCAACAAAACTGAAAAAGGTCTTAATCAAATTATCAGCTGATAGATAAATAAAAATAATTCTGATGATAAATCATTTGACATTAGAAAAGTTCAAATAATTGAGTAAAAATTTCTGAAACAAAACTGTCCATTATCATTCAATTAATTATATAAAGAGTACTCAGAACTTAGATCTCTAAAAGAAAAAAAAGGGAGGAAATAAAATTAATGCTGAACATTGTCTTATTGTAGCTACTGCTACTGCTAAGTCACTTCAGTTGTGTCCGACTCTGTGTGACTCCATACACGGCAGCCCACCAGGCTCCCCCGTCCCTGGGATTCTCCAGGCAAGAACACCGGAATGGGTTGCCATTTCCTTCTCCAATGCATGAAAGTGAAAAGTGAAAGGGAAGTCACTCAGTCGTGTCCAACTCTTCATGACCCCATGGACCACAGCCCACCAGGCTCCTCTGTCCATGGGATTCTCCAGGCAAGAGTACTGGAGTGGGGTGCCATTGCCTTCTCCAGGGGATCTTCTGGGCATTATTTATCCACAAAAGGTTCAATTAATTGAAAAAAATTAAAGATCAGCTTCATCCATCTCATTAAAAGATGCATTTCCAAAAGCTCCTTATTTTCTTGTTTAATAATGATTTAACATTTAATACATTTATACTGTTTTACTAATTGTATGCTAATTAAAATAACTAGAAAAAAATATTTTAAACTTGACTTCATACATATAGTTGTTCAAAGACATACAACAGGGTGATCAATATGCCAGAAAGCCTTGCATGCATAAAAATACATGGCCTTCCTAATGTATACATAATATATTATATGCAAAACATAATCCATGCATAAAAAATACATCACAAAAGGATGAAAGCTGGTGGGAAAAGTATAACAGAAATACAAATTTAAACAGGAGGAAGGAATATAAATTTTTTAATGTTAAGAAAGAAGTTGTTTTTATCTTTTTATAAATGTATAATGAATGGTAGGTACCAAACCACTAAGGTATTAGACTCCAGTAAAAGAATGATTTACCAGTTTTATTTAACACCAAAATATAAAAATCAAAAATACTTAAATGAGTAAGTACTTACTTATCAAAACATTTTCATGGAAGTTAAAAAGTTTGAAACCAGTGGATTTGATGATATCTCTCTCTTAGCAAAGTGCTTGATATATACAAAATAAGAACTCAATCAGTATAACTTTCCTTTTTTTTTTAACATGTACTGTGTGCTTAACAATGCTGTGGCACAGCATTAAACACCTTAAATATATTAGCTCCTTTTGGGGGGGGCCATTTCATGAGGCCAGTAGGATCTTAGTTCGCTGACCAGGGATTGAAGCTGTGTCCCCTGAAACGGAAGTAGGGAGTCCCAACCGTTACACTACCAGGGAATTCCCTTACGTTCCTTTTCTAGATACTTAGTGAAAGAGAAATAACAAACATGTCTTGCCCTTATGTCTGTGCTAGTCACTCAGTCATGTCCAACTCTTTGTGACCCTATGGACTATAGCCCACCAGGCACCTCTGTCCATGGGATTTTCCAGGCAAGAATACTGGAGTGGGTTGCCATTCCCTTCTCCAGAGGATCTTCCCAACCAAGGAATCAAACCCAGGGTTCCTGCACTGCAGGAAGATTCTTTACCCTCTGAGCTACCAGGGAAGCCTGTCTTGCCCTTGCTGCTGCTGCTGCTGCTACTAAGTCACGTCAGTCGTGTCCAACTCTGTGCGACCCCATAGACGGAAGCCCACCAGGCTCCTCTTTCCCTGGGATTCTCCAGGCAAGGACATTGGAGTGGTCTTGCCCTTAGAGATCTCACAATTCAGTAGACAAATCAGAATAAAAGTAACCACTCATAGTGTCATAAGTACTGAGATTACAATAAAGTTAAGTACAATATAGAAGAGGAAGTACTGTCTCTTTTGTAAGAGTCAAAAAAAAAAAGGACAGCTTTTATCTGTTCCCCAACTTTCTCTTCCTCTCCCATTTCATCTCTTCTGTGTTCCTTCCCCATAAAACACCTTTCCTCCTTTTAAAGAATTGTGGTGCTTGAGAAGACTCTTGAGAGTCCATTGGACAGCAAGATCAATGGAGTGGGGTGCCATTGCCTTCTCCAACACTCAATCCTAAAGGAAATCAACCCTGAATATTCATTGTAAGGACTGATGCTGAAGCTGAAGCTCCAATACTTCGGACACTTGATGCAAAGAACCAACTCACTGGAAAAGACCCTGATGCTGAGAAAGATTGAGGGCAGGAGGAAAAAGCAGAGACAGAGAAGGAGATGGTTAGATGACATCACTGACACAATGGATATGAATCTGAGCAAATTCCAGGAGATAGTGAAATACAGAGAGGCCTAGCAGGCTGCAATCCATGGAGTCAGACACAACTTATCGACTGAACAACAACTTTTAAACTCTCAGGGTAAGAATTTAAAGGGAATAGCAAAGGTAACCCATAAAAAAAGATCCATATTATAGGCAAGAAGAAGGCAAGGACAGCTTAATTGTGATCAAATCACTTAAAAGACATTCTACTTTGCAGATTCGAGTACATCTTCAGGTCTTCAACAATAAATTTGTAAGATCCATTATTTTTCTTTCTTTTTTTATTTTTTAAATTATGAAAGTATGATAACACATCTAGGAGTCTTAGAAAGTACAGAACAAAGTTACATGTAGTTCCACTATATATTACAATTATTTTTTAAGTAGATAAATTAGGATTTTTAGTTGGAGTTTCAGTATCAAACTCTCAAAAACTAACAGAATGAATATACAGAAAAGTAGAAAGATAAGTAAATCTGTAAAGTACTACTATGAACCAAGCCAAAATAATTAAGATTTATATAATTTTCACACAACAGTACAATAAAAATTCTAGTTTCTACAGACTATAAATCAGAGACACTGGAACATACCCAGGGACATAAAATAAGGTACAAAAATTTCATGGTCTAATGCAGTCTGTTCTGTTATCACCAAGGAATTATGTTAGAAATCAAAGATATCTGAAAAGAACCCACATATTTTTAAGTACAACGTAGCATTCACCACCTTTGATTATCCACTGAAAGCCTCAATAAAGTTAAAAGACTGAAAAAACACAGAGGGTTACTACAGAGAAGAAAGCATTTAAATGAGAAATTAACATCAAAATGCAAGATGCATTTTAAACTATTCTACTGGCAGATTAGCTCTCTAATTCCAAACTTTAAAATGTTCAGTCTCTCCTTAGTATTTCTTTCTCTGATATGATTTTCCCCTGCCCCAAGCCAGGTAACTTTCCATCAGATCTCAATAACCTTTATTTTTCTTTGTCTTTACTGGTTTAGTCAGTTTTATCTTCCTTATTTCTTCCTTGACCCTTTCACCCTTCTTCTTAAGAACCTGACCTACCACCAAGAGCAAGCCAAACTGCTAGGTTTGAGGACACAGTTATATACTTAAAACACTGCCTCAAATTCATTTTGGAAGGCAAGATATAAATTACAATTATAAATGTAAAAGTAAACATGCCATCGGGTCCACAATTCTTACTAATAAAATGGAGCTACTTCTCAATGAAACATTTAACGTTAATATTTGCTTTTAAAATGTCTGTTTAAATGTGGGACTAAATTAAATGCAGCTTTCTTTTTCATTTAGTAGATCTTGTTCTGCCAACCTAACTTCTGTCGGAAGAACAAAAGATATACAGATTTTTTAATCTCTTATTACATTTAACTTCTTCTCTGAATATTCAATGTTTTAAATTAATAAACTTGAAAGGGAAAATTCAACTTAGTAAGAAGTAGAATGTAGAGAGCTATACTTCAACTTTCTACTCCATCTTCTCCAGAATAATATAACGCATAAACTATTTTCACTTGAGTTTTGTTTCCTAAAGACATAATTAAACAGATGTTCTGCTTTTATATCATTTCTTAGATTCAAACATGAACATAGTTCCTAAAAAAGCCAGAGACAGCAAAAGGGTACCATGGTATTTCTCAACCTTTTTTCTACCTGAATTTACCAGAAAGAAAAGACATACACTCCAATCATCAGGAGATGAGGAAGCAGAAGAGGACACAGCCAAGGGCCCTCTCTATCTTGCCTCTAGTCTCCACAAAGTCTGAATCTTCTGCACGAGACTGAAACAAATATTATTCATTCAAATATGTTATTTCCCTGAAGATTAGCATAACTTAGAACTTAAGGCTCAGAAAGGTCTTTGAAGAGATTGTTAAGCCCAGAAACAGCTCGGTCATAAATGAAATGCCCTACCAATGTCAGATAGTTAATGCCAACCTAAGGCTTGCTATACAGGAGAATGATAATAAATAGTCCATAAATATTTGCAACTAAGATTGCCCTCTTGAGAATCAAACAAGTAAAATTCTAGAAATCTAAAAATATTACCGTATAAACCAAAGAACCTCAATGGTATCCTGCAAAGTTCTATAAAGTTGACAGAATCAATCAGATAGTGTGGATAGAGCAAGATTTTAAACTTAACATGTTTAAATGGTTCTTGTAACTGAAAACTAAAGGTAAAACATATTAAGGGAATTCCCTGGTAGTCTAGTGGTTAGGACTTCATGTTCTCACTGGCTGGGGTCTGGGGTTCAATCTCTGGTTGGGGCACTAAGATCTCCGCAAGGTGTGCACTATGGCCAAAAAAAAAAAAAAGGAAATGTTAGAAAGCACAGAGAACTATATTCAATATCCTATTAGAAACCATAAAGGAAAGATTATTTTAAAAATGAATGTATATATATGTACTATTGAATCATTTTGTTGTATCATAGTAATTAACGTAACATTGTAAATCAACTATACTTCAATTTAAAAAAATACAAGACCCATACTAGAAAGGAAGAAAAAGGGGATCAAAAGTGTTAATCTACTAACCAGTAAGGCTGAAATTTAAGAGGCTTGTAGAGAAGGAAATTAAGAGTAAACCATGCGGTTAGAATGCAAAATATAGCAAAGTTACAATGTTTATGAAAATAATATTTTAAATTCTCATTAGAAAACTAGATGAGGATTAAAATTCAGCTAGAATTCTACCAGAAATTTACAGAAGGGCTAACACCTATCCTGCTCAAACTCTTCCAGAGAATTGCAGAGGAAGGTAAACTTCCAAACTAATTCTATGAGGTAACCATCACCTAATAACAAAACCAGACAAAGATGCCACACACACAAAAGAAAACTACAGGCCAATATCCCTGATGAACATAGATGCAAAAATCCTTAACAAAATTCTAGCAAACAGAATCCAACAACATATTAATAAGATCATACATCATGACCAAGTGGGCTTTATCCCAGGGATGCAAGGATTCTTCAACATTCGCAAATCAATCAATGTGATACACCACATTAACAAACTGAAATATAAAAACCATATGATTATCTCAACAGATGCAGAGAAAGCCTTTGACAAAATTCAACATCCATTTATGACAAAAACCCTCCAGAAAGCAGGCATAGAAGGAATATGCCTCAACATAATAAAAGCCATAGATGATAAACCCACAGCAAACATTATCCTCAGTGGTGAAAAACTGAAAGCATTTCCTCTCAAGTCAGGAACAAGACAAGGGTGCCCAATCTCACCACTACTATTCAACACAGTTCTAGAAGTTTTAGCCACAGCAATCAGAGAAGAAAAAGGAATCCAGATTGGAAAAGAAGAAGTAAAACTTCTCTGTCTGCAGACAACATGATCCTCTACATAGAAAACCCTAAAGACTCCACCAGAAAAGCACTAGAGCTAATCAATGAATATAGTAGTTTCAGGATATAAAATTAACACACAGAAATCCTTTGCATTCCTTTACACTAACAGAAAGAGAAATTAAGGAAACAATTCCATTCACCATTGCAATGAAAAGAATAAAACACTTAGGAATAAATCTACGTAAAGAAACTAAAGACCTATATATAGCAAGCTATAAAACATGCGTGAAAGAAATCAAAGATGACACAAATAGATGGAGAAATAAACCATGTTCATGGATCAGAAGAATCAATGTAGTAAAAATGAGTATACTACCCAAGAAATCTATAGATTCAATGCAATCCCTATCTAAAACTAGANACCTATATATAGCAAGCTATAAAACATGCGTGAAAGAAATCAAAGATGACACAAATAGATGGAGAAATAAACCATGTTCATGGATCAGAAGAATCAATGTAGTAAAAATGAGTATACTACCCAAGAAATATATAGATTCAATGCAATCCCTATCTAAAACTAGAGCAAATAATTTCAGTTTGTATACACATACAAAAAAACCTCAAATAGCCAAAGCAATCTTGAGAAAGAATAGTGGAACTGGAAGAATCAACCTGCCTGACTTCAGACTATACTACAAAGCCACAGTCATCAAGACAGTATGGTACTGGCACAAAGACAGAAATATAGATCAATGGAACAAAACAGAAAGCCCAGAGATAAATCCACACACCTATGGACACCTTATCTTTCACAAAGGAGGCAAGAATATACAATGGAGAAAAGACAATCTCTTTAACAAGTGGTGGTGGGAAAACTGGTCAACCACTTCTAAAAGAATGAAACTAGATCACCTTCTAACACCATACACAAAAATAAACTCAAAATGGATTACAGATCTAAATGTAAGACCAGAAACTATAAAACTCCTAGAGGAAAACATAGGCAAAACACTCTCCAACATAAATCACAGCAGGATCCTCTATGACCCACCTCCCAGAGTAATGGAAATAAAAGCAAAAATAAACATATGGGACCTAATTAAACTTAAAAGCTTTTGCACAACAAAGGAAACTATAAGCAAGGAGAAAAGACAGCCTTCAGAATAGGGGAAAATAATAGCAAACAAAGCAACTGACAAAGAATTAACCTCAAAAATATACAAGCAACTCCTGCAGCTCAATTCCAGAAAAATAAAAAACCCAATCAAAAAATGTGTCAAAAAACTAAAGATATTTCTCCAAAGAAGAAATACAGATGGTTAACATACACATGAAAAGATGCTCAACATCACTCATTATCACAGAAATGCAAATCAAAACCACAATGAGGTACCATCTCACACCAGTCAGAATGGCTACCATCAAAAAGTCTACAAACAATAAATGCTGGAGAGGGTGCAGAGAAAAGCGACCCCTCTTACACTGTTGGTGGGAATGCAAACTAGTACAGCCACTATGGAGAACAGTGTGGAGATTCCTTAAAAAACTGGAAATAGAACTGCCATATGACTCAGCAATCCCACTGCTAGGCATACACACCGAGGAAACCGGAATTGAAAGAGACATGTGTATGCCAATGTTCATCACAGCATTTTTTACAATAGCCAGGACATGGAAGCAACCTAGATGTTCCCTCAGCAGACAAATGGATAAGAAAGCTGTGGTACATATACACAATGAAATATTACGCAGCTATTAAAAAGAATGCATATGAATCAGTAATAATGAGGTGGATGAAACTGGAGCCTATTATACAGAATGAAGTAAGTCAGAAAGAAAAACACCAATACAGTATATTAATTCATATGTACGGAATTTACAAAGATGGCAACGATTACCCTATATGCAAGATAGCAAAAGAGACATAGATGTAAAGAACAGACTTTTAGACTCTGTGGGAGAAGGCGAGGGTGGGATCATTTGAGAGAATAGCATTGAAACATGTATATTATCGTGTGTGAAATGGATCACCAGTCCAGATTTAATGCATGAAACAGGGTGCTTTAGGGCAGGGTGCACTGGGATGACCCTGAGGGATGGGATGGGGAAGGATGTGGGAGGAGGGTTCAGGATGGGGAACACATGTACAGCCATGGCTGATTCATGTCAATGTATGGCAAAAACCACTACAATACTGTAAAGTAATTAGCCTCCAATTAAAATAAATATATTTCTAAAAATAAATATAATTCAGCTAGAGAAAACAGGAAGAAAAATAATAAAGCCAGATTTAAGTCTCAACACAGAAATATATTCTTTGTATTTTAAAAACATCACTGATAATTATTCATAATGACTAGCTAAATATTTTCATTAAAGGAAATTTTTAACATTTGGTACTTGCAAGATGTCACCACGTGGCTCTTGAACCACTTCAACAAAGCTGGCCAACTTTGTATCACACTTTCAATATACTTCTAGGTACACTGTAATCTGGCTTTTGTCCCTCTCTATCATCCCACTGTGATTTACTTAGCTGAGGTCACCATTGACATTGTACTGCCAAATCCAGGGGACTCCCTATAGGTTTTATATTACCAACCTGTTACATCTGATACTATTCACTACTCTGTCATACAAGCTCACTATTCTTTGTGAGACCTGGTCTTAGTTCTCCCAATAAAAGCTCACCATTTCCTTCTGTAATTCATCTGCTGCCGCCAAGTCGCTTCAGTCGTGTCCGACTCTGTGCGACCCCATAGACAGCAGCCCACTAGGCTCCCCCGTCCCTGGGATTCTCCAGGCAAGGACACTGGAGTGGGTTGCCATTCATCTACCCATCCATTAAATGCTTTATCCTCAACCTCACTTCTCTTTTTATGTCATGCCTTTCCTGTAGAAAGGCTTATCTTTAGTGCTTTAAACACTACCTATAGGAGAAGGAAATGACAATCCATTCCAGTATTCTTGCCTGGGAAATGCCATGGACAGAGGAGCCTGGTGGGCTACAGTCCACAGGGTCACCAAGAGTGGGAGATGACTAAAGCGACATAGCATGTAGGCTCTAGCTGTGCCCCTCTCACAGGACTTAGGCCTTCTGACCAGCATTAAACTAATTTTTGGAGGTATCAAAAAAAATTAACACTGACTATATAATGATGGTGGCATTATTGGTGGTGATAATGAGGATGATAATGGTAATAACAGGTAACATTTACTGAATGGCATTAGGTAAAGTACAATTAAATATAACCTTAATTTATTATATGTCTCTCCCACCGTGAATCCTCTACCAACCAGACACATAAATCACAGACGCTCCTAAATATGTCCATCTAGATAACACATATTTATCTCATCCATGAACAAACCTGAACCCAATCTCTTCATCACCTCTAACATGTCCTTCCTCCATACTCCCTAATTCAGTTATAAATAACAACATCTAGTCATTCACCAAAACTAAACATTGGAACACCACTCCTAAGTCCTTCGCTCTTTTCATAAAATCAATCAAATCTTACCTTTATAACACTGTATTATTGAACTTTCTCCTGACCATTTTCTAACTATGATTAGGTCGCCATCTCTCAACACATCTATCACTACAGCCTCCTCTAATTTATCCCCTGATCTACTGCAGACAGTGATTTATACAATTCTAAACATGAATCTGACCGTGTCATCCCCTTGCTTATTAACTCCCTGAAGTTGTCTCCACTGTCTATAGCAGAGATGTGGGACACATTCCAAGCTCCACAGCAGCCAATAATATCAGCTAGCATTTGGCAAATACATAAATTTTCTTGTTCAATCTTCATAATATTCCTACTATTAGGCTGGTGCAAAAACAATTACGGTTTTGCACTGTGGAACTCTCTCATTTGATCCTGGAATACATCTTAATGTGGTTATGTTATACATCATTTTAATGCACATTTCTCATTTCATGTTCTTTTTGGGAAGTGACTTGTTCAGCTCAGTTCAGTTGCTCAGTCGTATCCAACTCTTTGCGACTCCATGAACTGCAGCATGCCAGACCTCCCTGTTCATCACCAACTCCTGGAGTTCGCTCAAACTCATGTGCATCGAGTAGGTGACGCCATCCAGCTATCTCATCCTCTGTCGTCCCCTTTTCCTCCTGCCCCCAATCCCTCCCAGCATCAGAGTCTTTTCCAATGAGTCAATTCTTCGCATGAGTTAGCCAAAGTACTGGATTTTCAGCTTTAGCATCATTCCTTCCAAAGAACACCCAGGAGCTATCTCTCCTTTAGAATGGACTGGTTGGATCTCCCCACAATCCAAGGGACTCTCAAAAGTCTTCTCCAACACCACAGTTCAAAAGCATCAATTCTTCGGCGCTCAGCCTTCTTCACAGTCCAACTCTCGCATCTATACATGACCACTGGAAAAACCATAGCCTTGACTAGATGGGCCTTTGTTGGCAAAGTAACGCCTCTGCTTTTGAATCAAGGTTGGTCATAACCTTCCTTCCAAGGAGTAAGTGTCTTTTAATTTCATGGCTGCAGTCACCATCTGCAGTGATTTTGGAGCCCAGAAAAATAAAGTCTGACACTGTTTCCACTGTTTCCCCGTCTATCTGCCATGAAGTGATGGGACCAGATGCCATGATCTTAGTTTTCTGAATGTTGAGCTTTAAGCCAACTTTTTCACTCTCCTCTTTCACTTTGATCAAGAGGCTCTTCAATTTCTCTTCACTTTCTGCCTTACTGTTTAATTTACATTTATTTTAGACTAGGGAAGTGATGTTAGACAAAAAGCAAATTTGAGCAATTTTCTTATTCAAGTTCAAAATGGGTCATAAAAGCAGCAGAGACAACTCCCAACATCAACAACACTTTCTGGCCCAAGAACTGCTAACCAACATGAGCATGTGGTAGTTCAAAAAGCCTTGAAGGTGAGTAGCATAGTGGCTGGCCACTGGAAGCTGACAAGGACCAATCAAGAGGATCTTGGAAGCTGATCCTCTTACAAACTACTTCAGAAGTTGCCAAAGAGCTCAATGTCAACCATTTACAGTACAGGAATAAACAAGCGTATCTCTCACTAACAAAAGTGTGTTGATTGTAATGGTTCCTATTTTGATTAATAAAGATGTGTCTGAGCCTAGTTATAATGATTTAAAATTCACAGTCCAAAACCATTACCTTTGCAGCAGCCTAATATAACCCATGTGTTGAAAAGCAGAGGCATTACTCAGCTGACAAAGGTCCATATAGTCAAGGCTATGGTCTTACCAGTGGTCACGCATGGTGTGAGAGTTGGACCGTAAAGAAGGCAGGATGCCAAAGAATTGATGCCTTCAAAGTGTGGTGTTGGAAAAGACGTCTTAAAGTCCCTTGGACAGCAAGGAGATCAAACCAGTCAATCTTAAGGGAAATCAACCCTGAATACTCACTGGAGTACTACTTCCAATAATTCATTAGAAGGACTAATGCTGAAGCTGAAGCTCCAGTACTTTGGTCATCTGATGTGAGCAGCCAACTCACTGGAAAAGTCCCTGATGCTAGGAAAGATTGAGGGCAGAAGGAAAAGAGGACATCAGAGGATGAGATGGCTGGATGGCAGCATCGATGCAATGGACATGAACTTGGGCAAACTTCAGGAAATGGTGAGGGACATGCTGTAGTCCATGGGGTCACCAAGAATTGAACACAACTGGGCAACTGAACAACAACAGATATAGTATTCCTATTTTATTTACAAGGAAACTGAGCTTCCGTGCATTGTCACGCAAGTCATTCCAGAGCACAATTTTAACCTATTCATTAAGATTATCTTGTGCCTCTGTGCTCTGTTACTCAGTCATATTCAACTCTTTGCAACCCCATGGACTACAGACCACCAAGTTCCTCTGTCCATGGAATTTTCCAGGCTAGAATGCTGGAGCAGGTTGCTATTTCCTACTCCAGGGGATCTTCCTGACTCAGGGATTGAACCTGCATCTCTCTGTCTCCTGCACTGGCAGGCAGATTCTTTACCACTGTGCCACCTTACCTTACCTTATACTTAACCAAATTCTGTAACACTACAGTAACGAATTGATTTTTTTCTACATTTGTCTCTTTGATTACATTACTAGCTGCTTAAAGGAACAAAATTTATTTGGCAAAAAGCTGACCACAAAGTAGATGCTCCAAAAAATATGTACGGAGCTCAAATGAACTGCTAAAAATGAATCAATGCTTAGGTAAGTCTTAAGAGTACCATTTTTCTCAATATTCAAAATCAGGTCTAAATATCAGAGAAGCCACAAGGAATACCATCTTATAATATCTGGGGCAAAATGAGGTCTTCATAAATGAGTCTGTATTCATTTAGCACCTGTATTTTAGGTCTTATTTGAGGAAGCTCCAGAGCAACTCAAGATCAGTTACTTAATATGAAATAATATAAAGATTCAGAATCAAATAACAGTTTATTTCAAATTCTAACAATATAGAATTCATTTTTTTTAATCAAAACGGCCAATATCATCTTTGTTTTAGTGAAAAGCAAAGGTAACTGAGCTAAAGGAAATATTCAAAATTCAGCAGCATTTCCAAATACCAGCAATAATCTAAAACGGTTAATGGATTTCCCTGGTGGTCAAGTGGTTAAGAATCTGCCTGCCAATGCAGGGGACACAGGTTCGATACCTGGTCCAGGAATATTCCACATGCCACAGAGTAACTAAGCCTCTGAGCTGCAACTACTGAGGTCACGCACCAGAAATGATGAAGCCCATGAGCTCTCATGCCCTGCACAAGAGAAGCAACCGCAGTGAGAAGCCTGCAGACCATAATTAGAGGGTAGCCCCCACTTGCTGCAACTAGAGAAAGCCCGAATGCAGCAATGAAGACCCAGCACAGCCAAAAAGAAATAAATAATTTTTTTTTAAAAAGACTCAGTATAAAGCTTTACCAGCAAAACAACTACAGGGCTATATAAGCTCAAGGACACAAAGAAAAAACATTTGAGAAGCTAGAAACCAAACTACAGATAAATTTTAAAATTGGTGTTGCAGATCAGTGGGTAAAGGTAGACTATTCACAATACAGTAATATAACAACTGATTCCAGTGATCATGTATGGATATGAGAGTTGGACTGTGAAGAAGGCTGAGCGCCGAAGAATCGATGCTTTTGAACTGTGGTGTTGGAGAAGACTCTGAGAGTCCCTTGGACTGCAAGGAGATCCAACACGTCCATTCTGAAGGACATCAGCCCTGGGATTTCTTTAGAAAGAATGATGCTAAAGCTGAAACTCCAGTACTTTGGCCACCTCATGCGAGGCGTTGACTCATTGGAAAAGACTCTGATGCTAGGAGGGATTGGGGGCAGGAGGAGAAAGGGACGACCAAGGATGAGATGGCTGGATGGCATCACTGACTCGATGGGCATGAGTCTGAGTGAACTCTAGGAGTTGGTGATGGACAGGGAGGCTGGCGTGCTGCGATTCATGGGATCACAAAGAGTCGGACACGACTGAGTGACTGAACTGAACTGAATTAAAGGAAAACTTTTTAAAAACTAGATCCTTACTTCACATCATATACAAAAATCAATTTAGGATCAATTAAAGACCTAAATATACAAAGTATAATGATATGACTTGCAAAAGAAAATATTGCAAAATAGCTATATATAGATTTAACGACAAAAATGTCAGAACATCTCACAATTAGTTTTAAAGAAAACAATGATAGCTTTTAACCTTATATACAGTCTTGACACTCCAAATGTTTCACCTTTAAACTAATATACACTCATTTATCAAAGTAATTCATCATAACTTACACAATGATTCACCTATAAACTGCTGACATTAAATAATCAGCACTTAAAATTTATGACCAACTATTATTACTCTTAGTACTTTTAGAGCAAACATTAAATAATACCTTTCATTTCTGTTTACATTAATCAAGATTCATCTAAGGTTCATATCATTATTAAGGATTTATATCCATGAAAGAAACATATTTCCTGAACTACTCTAGCTTCCCTTTTTTAAAAGTGAAGTATTTTCATTGCAAATGATGATTTTTATTTCCAATTACCATCTTATTAATTCTCTCATTTCTCTTATTTCTGTGGGTATTTATCTGATGTCAGGGAAAATTAAGGCAAATCTGTCTTATAAATTCCTTCCCTCTGTTTTCCATCCCTATTAATACATTCCTTTTCCTTTACGCTCCATAATTACACCAATATTCATCTGGAAGTATTTATCTGTTCCATATTTCCTCCTCTCCTCACACCCACTGTGTCTCTTCAAGATGCTGGAAAAGATTATTTTCAGTAGTCTACTTCCTATAACAAGTGTTCCTACTTAATTTCAGTTATAATATTTACATCAAATAATGACATCAAAACAAACTAACTTAATTTTGCTTTTCTTTTAATTAGATAAAGATTCTAATTTTTTCTTATTCAAGGGAACACCAGCTTTATAATCTTCAAGTAAAGAACAGAAACTCTAGAAGAAATTTAAATGTTGAATGTCAAATAATTATCTAGTTGATATTTCCAAATCATAGCAATGCTTGCTCTATTCTGGAAACAGGTCAATTTTAGGCAACATACCATCCTCCAAACACAGAACTTTACTGTTTTCAAAGCTCAGCCAAAAAGAGAATTCTGGAGTCTTTCTGTTTTTGTTGTTGTTTCTTATTTTTTTGCTTTTTTAAAAATTAATTTATTTCTTTTAATTGGAGGCTAATTACTTTACAATACAAAGAAATTATTAATATACTGATAAACTAATTAAAACTGAACGTTAACAATGTTTAGAGTAAATAACACACATCTTTCTCATCTACACTATATCTATAATTAAAGGAAAACAGAATTTCATTAACTCTACAAGCCTTTACGTATATACTTATTTACACTCCAAAACTGTGGATGTATAATTGAGTTTTTCAATTTCAACTTAATACTTCCAGAGTAAGATAGCAGAAAATATAGAATACAGGTTTACAATTAAAACAGGCATGTATTTCAAATTACTGCACAATGCCTGATACATTTTTTGGTCATGAACAAATGTCTTAAGCTCTGTTATTTTTTATGAGGATAACTACCTCATGAAGTTCTCATGAGGACGAAACTAATATTATATTAAAAAAGTACCTAATACACATTGAATAAATGTTTCATGGTCAAATAATAATTGTCAAAAATAATTATATTCTTATTTTTCTCCCTACCCTCAAAAGTTTTTCAGATGGATTCTCTATGGCCCTTCTTTAGATTCAACCCTTTGTGTACACCAGTCCAAAGTGCAAAGACCATTGGAATATGATGGTTCTTGTTCTTTAAAAAACTGTGCTGTAAAACTTGACAAACATAGCACATGAAAAATGTATCTTCACAGAAATATATGTGAAGAAAATACCAATTCCCTCATTAGCTTTCAACACTGAACACAAAATTCCACTTTTAAAAAGGCCTTTCATAAAATATTTTTCAGTCAGATGCTATCTACCAAGGTGCCTAACGTATATCCAGCATGGTGCTAAGAGTCATGTAAGAAAAAGGTATCGTGCAGTTCCTTTGCACCAAGAGCTTAGCGCATACAGAAAAAGTTTACTAAGATACTTTTCTTAATTGCCTCTCTCCCGAGCAATGTTCAGAAATGCTGATGTGAGGCATAAGCTATAGGTATTTTAACTATAAACCTATACAACAGAAAAAATATTGAGCTTCCTCTCAAGAAATAAGAAAGCAGAAGACAGTAATCAGAGTCAAGAAAGTCCAAGGGAATCGTAAATTAAAGGAAAAAAACCTCTCTTATTCAAACCACCACTTGTTTGACAGATCGTAAGTTGAGATCATCACATAAATTATACAAACTGCTAAACAGTTAAAGCAAAAGATAAGATCAGCAATCAAGAAAAGACCTGAACTAAAAGAAAGTAAGAAACTCATTTTTATTAATCCAGAGATTGCTCTGACAAAGAAACGAGGCTTACTCATTTTGAATCCCTCAAATCTGGTATGTAGTTGTTAATTCTTAGTTTATACAACAGGTTTAAATTACCGATAATTTAATAATCTAGTTAAAAAATAAAGGTAGTGAGTATGGCATGGTAGAAAAAGAAACAAACAGGGTCAGGACATATAGATTCCATCTCAGGCTTGCACTGCTAACTATAATCAACAGCAAAAGCTATAACTTCACTGAGACTGTTCCTTTGCTGTAAAATGAATAAAGAGATTTAAATTAACTCCAAAGTCCAGTTTGTCTCAAAATTCCTGTGACTGTATATGCCCTGCTACAGTACATACAATAACAGTGAAATACACACAGTCATACCCCTGGAACTTCCACTTAAATATGGCAGAAAGATTATCTACTCTTCCATCTAATGATGACAAAGGTACAAAAAAGAAAAAAAAAAAAAAAAAACAAACATCTACGGGATCAAAAATAATATAAAAGAAGTAACTAAGCAGTACTGGTCAAATGGTTTCCACAAATTTTCAGAAAAATGACAACAGATGAGGAACTCAGCAGTGCTAAACAAACAAAAATCACAATTACAACTGAAAGAAGCTGCTTATGATAAGCAAGCCTAGTCCATCTGCAGAAACGCTAACCTCAGAAGATACACATAAGACATGGAGCCACAAGTAAGGGAATGGACTACTACCATCTCACCATCACAACCTACAATTCCTAAAATAGAGATAAATTACCAGTTTATTCCCTCAAGAAAACAAAAATAAGCATCTCTGAATTAACGGACAAAAGGCAAAGCAGAGGAAGTAGAGAGGGACAGGTGAAACTGCCTACTTAATTAAGGTACCCCCTCTCACTGGCCAACTCAGAGTAAAGCAGCCAGGCTAAAACTTTCAGAAAGCAAAATGCAAGACTTTTCTGGAAAGAAACTGAACAAATTCTTTAGACTTCCAGATATTAACATTAAGGGTCACACACACACACTCAGAAAAATAAGCTTTTAGCATCTTTGGTCAAGCCCAACCTGAAAGGGACAGAGTAAAGGGACAAAGTGGTTAAGCAGTTAATCCTATTAGAGGATTGTAAGTAAAGAAAAAAGTAACCCCTGTAAGTTACTGATCACTCAACAAAGCAGGTTTGCTTAAGCACAAGGCTAAGCAAGCTTGATTAGCAACAGAAGAATGAAACATGCCCCCAAACAACAAAAAACTGGTGGCATNAAAGGGACAAAGTGGTTAAGCAGTTAATCCTATTAGAGGATTGTAAGTAAAGAAAAAAGTAACCCCTATAAGTTACTGATCACTCAACAAAGCAGGTTTGCTTAAGCACAAGGCTAAGCAAGCTTGATTAGCAACAGAAGAATGAAACATGCCCCCAAACAACAAAAAACTGGTGGCATGAGATCCACATTCTGCCCAGTGAGCTCATTAAAGTAATGATCCCTAGGGCAAAGTCTCTGCACATATAAAACACAATAATTTATGGAAAGGTGACATTTCAAAGTGAAAGACTCTCATGGTACTAAGACCTGAAATAATTTTTCCATAGTACCATGACAGTCCTGGCTTGACCATGTAGGGACAAGAAAATGCCCCCACCGGACAGAAAGGAGCTGATGATGGAAGCATGATGTGCACTCAAGAATGTGCAAGGGACTTCCCTGGTGGTCCAGTGGTTAAGAATCTGCCTGCCAATTCACAGGACACAGGTTTGATCACTGGCCCAGGAAGATCTCATATGCTGTAGAGCAACTAAGCCCATGAGCCACAGCTATGGGAAACCCATATGGTCCAGGGTCCACACAGGGCGCATGTGCCACAACTACTGAGCCCAAGCAGCCCCCACTCGCCACAACGGGCAGCCCCCACTCGCCACAACTAGAGAAAAGACCACGGGAAGCAACGAAGACCCAGCACAGCCAAAAACAAATAATTTTTTAAAAAAGAAGAATGAAGAAAAAGGTGATCTTTTCCCCCTCCTACTTTTTCTTTGATTATAAAACTGTAGCCCACTAAGTTCTTAGGACATGATACCATCTCACTTGTCCACTTGTAAACCTCAGAGGCATCTTATTCCAATAAATCACTTGTATCTACCACTTTGCCTCTCACTGAAGTCGTTCTGCACTGAGACATAAAGAACTGGAGCTCCTTGGAGGCCCCCAGAACACCACCTGGCAGTTTCAAACCCACACATATCAACATGCCAATGTGGTTTTGAATGTGGGATATGGGTGTGTGCATGTGTATGGGTTTGGAAAAAAAATTTTTTGCTTTATTTATTGGTGCTCTTTGCCTATGTAACAAATTCACCCAAAAACTGGCAGGTTAAAACAGAAGTCAATAATCCGCACAGTTTCTGAGGGTCAGGAATCCAGGAGTAGCTTAGCTGAGTTTTTCTGGTTCAAGGTCTCTCACATGGTTGCAGTCAAGCTGTCAGCCAGAATGGTAATCATCTCAGGGCTTAAAAGACAATGGAGAATCCGCTTCTTCGGCTCACTCACACCACATGGTTGTTGGCAAGTCTCTGTTCCTCACCAATTATGTCGACTTGCTCACAGACAGAGGAAGTAGCCTCTATCTCCAGCCATTAAGCCTCTCACAAGATGTCTGAATGTATGAGAGAGAGAGAGTACGTTGGAGCACAAACAAGAAAGCAGCCACAGCGGAAGACAATTTTTACAACTGACTGTGGATGCTTATAACATTATACGAGAAGCGGTGACCAGAACCATCCCCAAGAAAAAGAAACGCAACAAGGCAAAATGTTTGTCTGAGGAGGCCTCAGACAACCAAAGGAGAAAAGGAAAGATATACCCATCCGAATACAGAGTTCCAGAGAACAGCAAGGAGAGATAAGAAAGCCTTATGTGAAGAAAACAAAGAAATAGAAGAAAACAACAAAATGGGAAAGACTAAAGCTCTTCAAGGAAATTGGAGATACTGAAGGAATATTCCATGCAAATATGGGCCAATAAAGGACAGAAACAGTGTGACCTAACAGAAGCATAAGATATTAAGAAAAGATGGTAAGATTACACAGAAGAACTGTACAAAAAAGCTCTTAATGACTCAGATAACCGCAATGGTGTGATCACTCACCTAGCGCCACACATCCTGGAGTGTGAAATCAACCGGGCCTTAGGAAGCATCTCTACAAAGCTAGTGGAGATGATGGAATTGCACCTAAGCTATTTCAAATCCTGAAAGATGATGCTGTTAAAATACTGCACTCAATATGCCAGCAAATTTGGAAAATTCAGCAGTGGCCACAGGACTGGAAAAGGTCAGTCTTCATTCCAATCCCAAAGAAAGGCAACACCAAAGAATGTTCTAACTACTGCACAATTACACTCATTTTACACACTAGCAAAGTAATGCTCAAAATTCTCCAAGCCACGCTTCAACAGTACGTGAACTATGAAGTTTCAGATGTTCAAGATGGATTTAGAAAAGGCAGAGGAACCAGAGATCAAATTGCCAACATCCACTGGATCATCGAAAAAGCAAGAGAGTTCCAGAAAAACATCTACTTCAGCTTTATGAACTATGCCAAAACCTTTGACTATATGGATCACAACAAACAGTGGAAAATTCTTCAAAAGATGGGAACACCAGACCACTTGACCTGCCTCATGAGAAATCTGTGTGCAAGTCAAGAAGAAACAGTTAGAACCAGACATGGAACAACAACGGGTTCCAAATTGGGAAAGGAGTACATCAAGACTGTATCCTGTCTCCCTGCTTATTTAACTTATATGCAGAGAACATCACATGAAATGATAGGCTGGATGAAGCACAAGCTGGAATCAAGACAGCTGGGAGAAATATCAATAACTTCAGATACTCAAATGACACCACACTTATGGCAGAAAAGTGAAGAAGAACTAAAGAGCCTCTTGATAAAAATGAAAGAGGAGAGTAAGAAAGTTGGCTTAAAACTCAACATTCAAAAAATGAAGATCATAGCATGCAGCCCCATCACTTCCTGGCAACTAGATGGGAAACAGACTTTATTTGGGGGGGGCTCAAAAATCACTGCAGATGGTGACTGCAGTCATGAAATTAAAAGATGCTTAAAAGACCTAGGCAGCATATTAAAAAGTAGAGACATTACTTTGCTGACAAAAGTCCATCTAGTCAAAGCTATGGTTTTTCCAGTACTCATATATGGATATGAGAACTGGACCATAAAGAAGGCTGAGCATCGAAGCATTGATGCTTTTAAACTGTGGCGTTGGAGGAGACTCTGGAGAGTCCCCTGGACATCAAGGAGATCCAACCAGTCCATCCTCAAGGAAATCAGTCCTGAATATTCACTGGAAGGACTGATACTGAAGCTGAAACTCTAGTACTTTGGCNGCTGAGTTCTGAAGAATTGATGGTTTTGAACTGTGGCGTTGGAGGAGACTCTGGAGAGTCCCCTGGACACCAAGGAGATCCAACCAGTCCATCCTCAAGGAAATCAGTCCTGAATATTCACTGGAAGGACTGATACTGAAGCTGAAACTCTAGTACTTTGGCCATCTGATGTGAAGAGTTGACTCACTGGAAAAGACCCTGAAGGTGGGAAAGATTGAAGGGAGAAGGAGAAGGGAACAACAGAGGATGAGATGGTTGGATGGCATCACCAACTCGATGGACATCGGTGTGACCATGCTCTGGGAGTTGGTGATGGACAGGGAAGCCTGGCGTGCTGCAGTCCATGGGGTCGCAAAGAGACAGACACAACTAAGCAACTGAACTGAACTATGTCAAGGCTATATATTGTCACCCTGCTTATTTAACTTATATCCCGAGTGGTGGTGGTGGCTTAATCACCAAGTCATGTTCCACTCTTATGACCCCAAGGACTGTAGCCTGCCAGGCTTCTGTCCAAGGGATTCTCCAGGCCAGAATACTAGAGCTTGTTGCCATTTCCTTCTCCAGGGGACTTCCCTACCCAGGGATCAAACCCAGGTCTCCTGCATTGCAGGCAGATTCTTTACCAACTGAGCTACAAAGGAAGCCCTGTATGCAGAGCACACCATGCTAAATGCCAGGCTGGATGAAACTCAAGCGAGAATCAAGATAGCCAGAAGAAATGCCAATAACATCAGATACACAGGTGACACTACCCTAATGGCAGAAAGTGAGAAGGAACTAAAGAGCCTCCTGATGAAGGTAAAGCAGAGTGAAAAAGCTGACTTAAAACTTAACATTCAAAAAACTAAGGTCACGGCATTCGGTCCCATCACTTCACGGCAAACAGATGGGGAAACAACGGAAACAGTGACAGACTTTATTTTCTTGGGGTCCAAAACCACTATGGACAGTGACTGCAGCCATGAAATTAAAGGACACTTGCACCCTGGAAGAAAAGCTATGACAAACCTAGACAGTGTATTCAAAAGCTGAGACATCATTTTGCCGACAAAGCTATAGTTTTTCCAGTAGTCATGTACAGGTATGAGAGGTGTACCATAAAGAAGGACGAGCACCAAAGAACTGCTGTGAAACTGTGGTGCTAGAGAAGACTCTCGGGAGTCCCTTGAACAACAAGGAAATCAACCTGGAATATTCACTGGAAGAACTGAAACTGAAGCTGAAGCTCTAATACTTTGGCCACCTGATGCGAAGAGCTGACTCATTTGACAAGAGCCTGGTGCTGGGGAAGATTGAAGGCAGGAGGAGAAGTGGGTGACAGAGGCTGAGATGGTCGGATGGCATCACTGACTCGATGGACGTGAGTCTGAGTGAACTCTGGGAGCTGGTGATGGACAGGGAGGCCTGGCGTGCTGCAATTCATGGGGTCGCAAAGAGTCAGACACGACTGAGCAACTGAACTAACTAACTAATAATGAAAGAGACTGAGTACCTTTTCATGTGGTTTTTTGCCATCCATATATCTTTGATGAATGTTCAAATTTCTTGCCCATTTTTATTAGGCTGTTTCTTTTCTGATTGAGCTTTAAGAGTTCATAATATATTCTCACCAGTAGTTTTTTATCAGATATATGCTTTGCAAACATTTTCTCCAAATCTATGGTTTGTCCTTTCATTCTTCTAACAGTATCTTCCCAACAGTAAAAACTTTCATTTTGAAAAAGTCCAGCTCATCAGTTTTTTCTTTAACAGAACATACTTCTGGTGTTCTATATTTAAGAAATCCTTGTTTAAATCACAGTCACCAAGATTTCCTGCTATATTATCCTAAAGAAGTGTTATACTTTTAGGCCTGATATTTAGCTCTATCAGTTAATTTTGTATATGGTACAAAATACAATTTCCTTTTTATGCATGTTGATATTCAATTGTTCCAGCACTACCTGTTGAAAAGACAATCCTTTCTCCACTGAACTGACTTGCATCTTTGTCAAAAATCAGTCATCCATTTATGTGTGGGGCTATTTCTGGACATTCTATTCTATGCAATCAAACTTTACACTGACATCCCTGCTTGATTACTATAACTTTAAAATAATTCTTGAAATCAGGCAGTAGCTTTTTTGTAGATTCCATCAGTTATGCTAAATAAATGATCATGCTTTTTGGAAATAAAAATAGCTTATTTCTCCCTTTGCAAGCTGGATGTCTTTTACTTTTTCTTGTCTGATTGCTCTGAATAGAATCTCCAGGACCATTGTATACATTCTGAAGCGGTATGGGCAGAAATCCTTGAATTGTCTCTGATCTTAGGGAAAAGTATAAAGACTTTCACCATTAGAAATTATGTTATGAGGCTTTACTCTAACCAAACTTTTAGGAGAAATAAATAAGAATCTTCTATTCTAAGAATTCTATACAAAATTGTATCAGGAATAGATAGTGGTTTTGGCAAGTGGTTTTTCTATTGAGATGATTACATTATTTTTCTTTTTCTAATGTTAATATAGTTAAGTACTCTAATTACATTCCAAATGTTAAACCTACCCTATACTCTAAGCACACTATTTCATTCTGCAAAAAGGAATAAACACAGTGAGACTGTCTATGTATGGATAAGTGATTTTCAATCTTCACTACCACTTTGTCTTTAAAACTGGTAATGTAATTATAGACAGCTAACAAAATGAAAACATATCAATCTTAATATTAAAATTAAAATATAATTAAACAGAATTTATAAAGCTAAAAGTTAGAGCAGTAGTCAGGAGTTAAAGTAGAAAGTTAACAAAACTTACAAAGTAGAGAAGTAACAGAGGGCAGAGAACAGGAGCACTGGTAAATGCACCTTATATAAGGAGAAGTCAAGGGCTTCTCTTGAAAGTTGATACAGGAAAATTTTTTCATGTATGAATATTATGTCATTAAAAAGTACAAGGTAACCAGAAGAAGTAAAACTATTAATATAATTGTATGCAGGAGTATTTCTGATTAGCGGAGTATATTTTAAAATTTGTATCTGAATGTCTTACGATAAGACACATCCTCCAGTTTGTCCTTCGATCCCTAACCTATTTCCTATTATACTGCAATAAACCAAATTCACACAATTATAAATTCTTGCCTGACCCTGTGACACTTGAGTTTATAAAGAGTTAATCTCCAAGACATTAAAAATAGAATTTACTAAAAATGGTTATTCCTCAAAATCAATTGTATTCTAAATATCAGCAATGAATAATCCAAAATTGAAATTAAGAAAATGACTCCATTTACAATCCCCAATCAGGAATTGACCTTGTGCCCCCGGAAGAGAAAGCATGGAGTCTTAACCACTGGACCTCCAGAGAAGTCCTAGGATGGCTATAATTTTAAAAAGGGAAAAGACCAAGTTTTGGTGAGCATGTGGTTCTTCAAAGAACTAAACACAGAATTACTATGTAACTTAGCAATTCTACTCCAACATATAAACCCAAAAGAAATGAAAATATATATTCTTACAAAAACTTGTACACGAATATTCACAGCAGGTTTCTTCGTAACAGTCAAAAGACAAAACAATCTAAGTGTCCATCAACCAATCACTACATCAACTGATGAATGCATAAAAAAACTGTGGTATATACAAACAATGGAATATTATTCTGCCTTAAAGGAATAAAGTACTGATACATGCTACAACATGGAAGAACCTTGAAAAACATGTTAAGTAAAATAAGCCAGACAGGAAAGGCTACTTACTGCACACTTCCATTTATATGAAATAAAATATCCAGAATAGACAAATCCATGGAAACAAACTCAACTGGTAGATTGGAGCAAGGCAGGGAGGGCAGGTGGGAATACTAATATGACCACTCGTTGGATTCAAGTTTCTTTTTGACGTGATGAAATGTCCTGGGTTTAGATCGTGGTGACAGTTGCACAACACTGCCAATGTCCTAGTAGTCACTGAATTGTACACCTTAAAATAGTTAAAATTATGAAGTTAAGTAAATTTTATATCAATAATATTTTTTTAAAGTGGTTGTCCCTGGGCATAGAACTTGGAGTGTTTAAGAGGAAGGGGCTGTTAATTTCTCATTGTAAGTATTTTTTAGTACTTAACTTTTCCCTTGTACCAAATGACCACGGATAAATAAACATAAAATGATTTCTCTGCTCAATTAACAATATCAAAAGTTACTATTGGGGTAACAGGGCAGATTCATAGTGTCTGAATTATGTCTTACATATTCTTCTTGTTCTCTATAATCCTATTTATAGAGATTTAGTTCATTGACAGTTAATTTTTAAATGTGGAAATTAAATCATTAAGTAAATCACATACTTCTTCCTTGAAAAGAATTAACAGAATCAACTTCCAAGTGAAAGGAGCAACAGGAATGAACAAAAGTATCAAAGTTTTCCCAGGGAAAACTGTGGTCACTTACTCAATAATAATGATACTCCACTTGCCATTATCAGGATTAAATTTCCTGAATTTTCCTCCAACTGAAGATGTTAAACAGGAAATTCAACTCTAACATTTTCAGTTTTTACTTAGATGTATGTTTTACATAGTAAATATGAAGAGCTCAATACTTACTTATCAAGGAAATCCTTGTCTACTACAGCAGTGATGTCAAGAAGAGGATTTCCCATTCCGAAGAGAATATTTTCACTAAAAAATAAACAAAAACAAAATACAAGCACAAGTTAGAAATACCTCTGAAAGTAAGGTGACGTATAAAACGCACACAAATATAAAAATATCTTCACTTTACCCTGAAAATAAACCTAACATACTAGATTATTAAATGCCAGGAGCCACCACGGGAGATCCCACCCATGACAAAGTTCATGTGGAGAAGACCTGACAGGCAAAGGCGGATCAGGATTCGAGGGACTCCCTAGACCTGCTCGAGCATCTACCCCCAAAACCAGAATCTGTCTGTCTTACTATTTTAATGTCTTTCACCAACTCTTCTGACATTAACAGGGGGCTTCCCTTTTTCTGGAAGAAGTTAACATAGGGCTCTAGTTGATAAGTCTCTTAGGCATGAAAGGACTATTTCAATTGAAACCCCCTCTGTTGGCATTCTAAGCTTGCTTGGCAGGTTTATCCAGACTCTTGCAGCTATACATGTGATTATTCACAGCCTCCCAACTGTGGGAGGCACGGGAAGCCTAAAACATTCTAAAAATATGAGCCTTTCAAAGAGTTAAAAGCTATTAGAGTAGTGCTGGTGTAGATTTCATTGTTGAGCCAATGCTTGCTGCTAAGTTCCCATCTCTCTTACTCACTGTGCATCTGGAAGTGCAATAGTTAATGTAGTTGGAATTTAAGAAAAACAAGCAATAGCCTTGGAATTAACCACATCAGACCTTTGAGCTAATTGGTTCTTTCTTTGTTGTAACTCACTGCACCTTTGCTCCGTGAGAATGTAACTCTTTTTAATACTGTCTGAGGCTGACATAGATTAGAAATATAAAGAAAAACCGTTTCAAGGGAAAATAAGTTTTCTGGTTGAGCAGCCTTTACCAAAAAGAGGGTCATAAACTGTTTATAGGCCTCCAAGGCCAGAAGATAATGTACACAACACTGTTTATAGAAAAGGTATGCAGAAAAAATCCTGGTTTCGATAAAGACAAAACAAATGTAATATTTGGTCTGACTCTGTATGAGCTTGCATCTTTCATTTCCCTATATGTACAAGTCAAGGTGTATATGCTTCTCTGAAAAATAAAGTGAGGGACCAGTTCCACGAAACCCTGGTTCCCCCATGTCTTTTTTTCTTTCTTTCTCTCTCTTACTCTCTTTTTCAGGCTGATCCCTTGGAGCACAGAGGCTCTCTGAGTTCACTTTCCTGCCTGGGCTTCTAAGACCCAGAACAGGAAGGTGCTCTGCGTCTTCACTCCCTTGGGAGACGAGGAGGGCGCCTGCAGCCTGAGCAAGTCCTTTGTCTTGGGGCTTTATTGGCTTTCGGTGTAAACCAAGGAATATCAGCTTCTATTCTTTCCTCTCTCACTCACTCATTCATTCATTCATTCATTCATTCGCCAACACCATCCATCCTGAGGGTTCCCCAGATCCTGCTCGGGCTGGACCCTGGTAATTAAACCTTTGATTTGCCTATTACATACATGTAGGACAAACTAGAGGTAGCATAAACCCATTCAGAAGGGAGGATGACTTTTAAATTGGACAAAATAAAACATAACAAAAGAAGAAACCAGATCACATGATTTTTTTCCACAATATTTAATAGCTAATGACTAAAGCTAATTAGGTCCATCTAGTCAAGGCTATGGTTTTTCCAGTGGTCATGTATGCACGTGAGAGTTGGACTGTGAAGAAGGCTGAGCGCCAAAGAACTGATGCTTTTGAACTNAACAAAAGAAGAAACCAGATCACATGATTTTTTCCACAATATTTAATAGCTAATGACTAAAGCTAATTAGGTCCATCTAGTCAAGGCTATGGTTTTTCCAGTGGTCATGTATGCATGTGAGAGTTGGACTGTGAAGAAGGCTGAGCGCCGAAGAACTGATGCTTTTGAACTGTGGTGTTGGAGAAGACTCTTGGGAGTCCCTTGGACTGCAAGGAGATCCAACACGTCCATTCTGAAGGACATCAGCCCTGGGATTTCTTTGGAAGGAATGATGCTGAAGCTGAAACTCCAGTACTTTGGCCACCTCATGCAAAGACTTGACTCATTGGAAAAGACTCTGATGCTGGGAGGGATTGGGGCCGGGAGGAGAAGGGGACGACCAAGGATGAGATGGCTGGATGGCATCACTGACTCGATGGACGTGAGTGAGTGAACTCCGGGAGTTGGTGATGGACAGGGAGGTCTGGCGTGCTGCAATTCATGGGGTCACAAAGAGTCGGACATGACTAGAGACTGAACTGAACTGAAAACTAATTAAATTCTATGTTCTTTTTTTTCAAGGTTTAACAAAGTTTTATATATTCAACCAACATGATAAATATTTAACTCTATCTAGACAGTAAAATACTGAACTAATGAAAGTTTATTGCAGAGCATAGAACAAGTCCTGGAAAAATTCAAGCAACAGCCTTATCCTTGAAAACTGTGAATGGGACTGGGATTTTACAGTGGGTGTCATAGAGAGTGTAATTTTTGATTGCATTTAAGGGACTTTGAGGGAGTCTGTTTTCCATAGTACTACAGTATCGCTCAAAACTAAAGGAAAGATAGAACCCTGAGAACCACAAGCAATACCAACTGACAGCAAGAAATGGACTGGAGGCATAGCTGGGTCAGCCTCAATCAGGGGTATTTTTCTAGTTACTGCAATAAAATTCTCCTCTGCATAATCATGTCCCATTGGTATCTAGTTTGCTCAAGCTCCTTTCCAGTTGCTTCCAAACCAGCTACCATCCTCACCATTTGGAGATTATCATTAATAACAACAGGACTGATATACCAAAGTTTCCTTAGGAAAACAAAGTACAGATTACACTTACAGTCTAAAATGATTTAGAAGACTAAAGTAAAACCACAGATTGGGCAACTATGGTTGAATATGCAGTGGGAAATTTGTCCCTTTTTCTATTTAAAGAAAGCTGATGAGGGAGGAATAAAAGACAATGTATTTATTTATTCACATTGGCATTTATAATCAAAATAAAAGTCTAATAAAGAAAGTAAGTGCTTAGAAAATGAAGGATCAACAGGCAGACACAGTAAAATATGACCATCATTTCTTAAGGAACTTCTTTGCCTAATTTGTGTATTATTAGGCAAACAATAAAAACTCTTCAGTTCACTTCAGTTCAATCACTCAGTCATGTCCAATTCTTTGTAAACCCATGGACTGCAGCACACCAGTCCTCCCTGTCCATCACCAACTCCCAAAGTTTACTCAAACTCATGTCCATGGACTCGGTGATGCCATCCAACCATCTCATCCTCTGTCGTCCCCTTCTCCTCCTGCCTTCAATGCTTCCCAGAATCGGAGTCTTTTCCAATTAGTCAGTTCTTCCCATGAGATGGCCAACTACTGGAGTTTAGGCTTCTGCATCAGTCCTTCCAGTGAATATTCAGGACTGATTTCCTTGAGAATGGACTGGTTTCCTTGAGAATGGACTGGTTGGATCTCCTTGCCGTCCAGGGGACTCTCAAGAGTCTTTTCCAACACCACAGTTCAAAGGCATCCATTCTTGGGCACTCAGCTTTCCTTATAGTCCAACTCTCACATCCATACATGACTACTGGAAAAAACATACCTTTGAATAGATGGACATATCCTGTCAAAGTAATGTCTCTGTTTCTTAATATGCTGTTTAGGTTGGTCATAACTCTTCTTCCAAGGAGCAAGCATCTTTTAACTTCATGGCTATAGTCACCATCTGCAGTGATTTTGGATCCCCCCAAAATAGAATCTCTCACTGTTTTCACTGTTTCCCCATCTATTTGCCATGAAGTGATGGAACCAGATGCCATGATGTTAGTTTTCTGAATGTTGAGTTTTAAGCCAACTTTTTCACTCTCCTCTTTCACTTTCAAGAAGCTCTTTAGTTCTTCTTCACTTTCCGCCATAAGGGTGGTGTCACACTCCAGTNCTCAGAATTTTCCACAGTTTATTGTGATCCACACAGTCAAAGGCTTTGGCATAGTCAATGAAGCAGAAGCACATGATTTTCTGGAACTCTCTTGCTTTTCTGATGATCCAACAGATGTTGGCAATTTGATTTCTGGTTCCTCTGCCTTTTCTAAATCTAGCTTGAACATATGGAAGTTCACAGTTCACATATTGCTGAAGTCTGGCTTAGAGAATTTTGAGCATCACTTTACTAGCGTGTGAGATGAGTGCAACTGTGCTGTAGTTTGAGCATCCTTTGGCATTGCCTTTCTTTGGGATTGGAATGAAAACTGACCTATCCAGTCCTGTAGTCACTGCTGAGTTTTCCAATTTGCTTGCATATTGAGTGCAACACTTTCACAGCATCATCTTGCAGGATTTGAAATAGCTCAACTGGAATTCCATCACCTCCACTAGCTTTGTAGTGATGCTTCCTAAGGCCCATTTGACTTTGCNTGGGATTGGAATGAAAACTGACCTATCCAGTCCTGTAGTCACTGCTGAGTTTTCCAATTTGCTTGCATATTGAGTGCAACACTTTCACAGCATCATCTTGCAGGATTTGAAATAGCTCAACTGGAATTCCATCACCTCCACTAGCTTTGTAGTGATGCTTCCTAAGGCCCATTTGACTTTGCATTCCAGGATGTCTGGCTCTAGGTGAGTGATCACACCATCGTGATTATCTGAGTCATGAAGATCTTTTTTGTATAGTTCTTCTGTGTATTCTTACTACCTTTTCTTAATACCGTCTGCTTCTCTTAGGCCCATACCTTTTCTGTCGTTTATTGGGCCCATCTTTGCATGAAAATTTCCCTTGGTATCTCTACTTTTCTTGAAGAGATCTCTTATTTACTTAAACAAACAAAAAGCACAGGAGAAATATTATTGAGCTGCTTGGCTGTTTCTTTTTATTCACACTTTCTAAGTGTTTAGTTCAATATAGACAGTAATGTAACTACCACAAAACTTAAAACAGAAAACATTTCCATCATCACAAAAAAATAAAACTGTCCCCATGTCAGTCTCTCTACCCCCAACTGGTCCCCTCCTGGTTTTAAAAAATATAACAGTGATACTTCTTTTTAAGAAGTCAGTCCTTTGCATATCTCCTGCACTCTCAAAATGGTTTATTACATCCTACTCAAAAATTTAGTAGAAATAATATTATCAAATTAATGCAATCTCTCTAGGCCCATGGCTTCTATAGTCAAAGAATTATGGTTGGAAATGAGAACAATGAATTACAATAACCATGTTTAAATTCATTTCTAAATCTATTTGGCCAACAAAACCTTTGCTTATGAACATAAATGGATAAGAATATGTGAAATGTTGATCTAGAGCTCCCTGTGTAAAGGACAAAAGAGGAAGAACTTAAGTACCAATTACTGTTCCTTACTGCAAGAATTATATCGCATAGGCCCTGATGAGACATGCTGTCAAGCTGGCCTAGTTGGAACCCACTGCAGCAAGCATGGCTAATGGAAGAGGCAGGAGACAAAGAATTTAAAACAACACATAAAAGGTGTCTTCATACAGTAACTTAAGTAAAAACTATACAATTATTTCCAAAAGCAAATGAATCTAGACTACTCACATCATTTTCCTCTCCATCACTGTATATAACTGAGAAGCTATTAAATAACTTCATTGTAATATGACATATCAACTCTGTTCAAAACGCTAATGCTTTAAAATGGTTAGTTTCCTAAATACACACTAGTGTCCAGGCCAGTAAATACTGTACCACCCTTCTCAAATAATGAAAATACTATTTAAGTAAGCATTTATTTTGATCTTTTCTGATTATATGTTAACAAGATGGGGCTGGCCTATGGCCAAAAACTATCTGACTCATACTAGGACTATTATTTTGTTAGCAATATAAATGTTAGCAATGTCTTTTTCCTGGAATGGATGCTAGGATGAAAGATTCTGAATGACTTGGTTTTGTTGTTTTTGATTTTTTTTTTTTTTTGGTCAGTAATTTTACATGTCTCATAATTCAGATGCCATCCAACATAAACCTATAATTATTATTGTTAGACAACCTCCAAGTTTCATGCACTGACACAGATATCAAAGTAAAAGATACTCATAAAACTTTGTCTACCCTACTGATACATTATTGTTGATTTGCTCTTTGGTCAGCAAAAATATTTTTACACTAAGAATTAATGCTTTTGAACAGTGGTGTTAGAGAAGACTCTTGAGAGTCCCTTGGACTGCAAGAAGATCCAACCAGTCCATTTTGAAGGAGATCAGCCCTGGGATTTCTTTGGAAGGAATGATGCTAAAGCTGAAAGTCCAGTACTTTGGCCACCTCATGTGAAGAACTGACTCACTGGAAAAGACTCTGATGCTGGGAGGGATTGGGGGCAGGAGGAGAAGGGGACGACAGAGGATGAGATGTCTGGATGGCATCACTGACTCGATGGGCATGAGTCTGAGTGAACTCCAGGAGTTGGTGATGGACAGGGAGGCCTGGCGTGCTGCGATTCATAGGGTCTCAAAGAGTCGAACATGACTGAGCGACTGAACTGAATGGAACTGATGCTGCCAGAATAAATACTAATGATGAGTACCCTTAACTATTACACCCATCACCCTCTAAATTCAGAAGCCTCGTCTTCATAGGTGATTCTTCTCTCTCCATCACTAAGCACTATTCTTAGTAATAACTGCATCTTCTTAGCTTTCTCCAACAGTTTACCTGCCAAGAACCCCCACAACACTCCACTGGCACTGCTTTTAACTAGGCCCTCTAGGCCCTCTAGACCATGCCTAAATTTCTACCCTGCTGCTATTTTTTTAGCCACAATAAATCTGATACAGTATCACCAGAACTATATTATTTAAACAAATCTAGATGTTCAAGCTGGTTTNACTGAATCTTCTTAGCTTTCTCCAACAGTTTACCTGCCAAGAACCCCCACAACACTCCACTGGCACTGCTTTTAACTAGGCCCTCTAGGCCCTCTAGACCATGCCTAAATTTCTACCCTGCTGCTATTTTTTTAGCCACAATAAATCTGATACAGTATCACCAGAACTATATTATTTAAACAAATCTAGATGTTCAAGCTGGTTTTAGAAAAGACAGAGGAACCACAGATCAAATTGCCAACATCCGCTGGATCATCAAAAAAGCAAAAGAGTTCCAGAAAAACATCTATTTCTGCTTGATTGACTATGCCAAAGCCTTTGACTCTGTAGATCACAATTAACTGTGGAAAATTCTGAGAGAGATGGGAATACCAGACCACCTGA